>VZTU01021990.1:0-19741 GCA_013400835.1 Zapornia atra | reverse complement strand
TGTTTTTGTAATGCAAACCGCAGCTATTCTCTTGTCCCAACCTTATTGGTTTAAAAGCTACAACTGCAATGAGGCTTGCGCGGTCTGAAGTCAACCTTCCAGCCCGGGCGAAACGCAGCCGGGGGCTGCCGCTCTCTGCCGGCGTCCGGCTGCGCGGAACCGGCGCGGGGGTTGCGCGCCCCTGTCCGTCTGGCATGCCCCTCCGCGACGGAGCCCCTTTTTCTGCACCTTCTTCAGCTTCACCCTAGTACAGCTAATGAATCCCCCAGGGTGCCTCCTCATTGAAGAAAAAAAAGTTTTAATTATGTGTAGACGCGTCCCCGCGAGTAAACCGGGCTTAGACAAAAGCCGTACTAACAGAAGAACTGGAATTAAACCAACATTATATCAATGAGAGAAGCTAAATAAGGATACTCACGGAGGCTCTTAAGCGTACAAGCAGCATGCACGTCCGGACATGCCGTTTTGATTGGATATGTAACAGATTTGTTCTCAAATATCTGAGATTCTTGCAACCTTGTAAAGAAGGGGTCTGCTAAAACTATTTAAACCAGCCTTCTACAATTTAAAGGTATTTATTAAATAAAGTATCTGGAACCTTTAAAATGGTTTAAACTACGCAGATATGAGAAATATCCTCACTTCTAAAAAACAATCGCAAATATAGTCAACTTTGTATTTCGAATTATAGGTAGTCACCTACCGATGTTTTAAAAGTTAATACTGTGTCAAGGCCCTTTCCACAGACCTCACAAGCATTTCCAAAGAGAGAGACAGAGTTGCACAGAGTTAAATTTGTGCATTAAGTAGCAGTAACTCTTTAAAGCTTAGCTTTTACAAATCAATAAGCAATTAAATTATTTCATTAGTAAGCCATTAAACTGAAATGGGTTTACGATACATTTCTATTACAGCACTTTCAGTTGCTCATAATTAAAAAAACCCAACTTTTAAATACATATATAATGTCAAAAACATTATAACGTACACAATAACTAAATTTGACCAGGGTTCTGTGGAGCATTTCCACTCTGTAGACAGTATCTTTCAATTCATGTAACACTTCCTTTTTTTTTTACACTTTTTCAGTACACATAATCCAAATATGATGAGGAAAACAGCATAATGATTTGCAGTACCAAAAAAAAAAAAAAAGTTTTAATATCATGCCAGGTCTATAGTACTAAATAAATAAAAAAAATCAACACTTTATACTGTATAAATAGATTCAAACAGAACTTTTTTCTTTTCCTTACAAAAAATCTGTGGTTATTCACTGCTGATATATCCTTACCTTCAATTAACTAATCTGTGAATGAAAGCAATACTTCTAGAGGAGAAATGTCTTCTGGCTACTACATCCCAGTAAGCGAGACATTATTTTGTAGCAAGTACATTGGGAATACTTCAGGAAAGCGGATCGGTTTGCAAGGCTACAAGTCAACCTCGAGCTGAAAAGGCACCTAGGATTTCATTTTGTTTAGCGGAGAAAAGGGATCTCGGGACAGTCACACACCATATATGGGAACCCAGGTCAAAATAAGCAGCTTTCGATTGGGCCCGTCTGCGTAGCCAGCACAAACACAATCCCTTTACTTCTTTATAGTCACAAACCCGATCCCACGCCAAGAAAACTATTTATGATGTTCTATATTAAACTGTGAACGAAATACAAATGACTTATTATGGAGGCACGCAGTTTTGTCAGGTAGGTTTTCACTGAAATCCTGCAACACAAGGCTATGAAATCATTCTGAACCATGTGCTTTTTGGAACAGCCATGATCCTCCGGAAAATGCTTACCACTTAAGTCTTTACCAGTGATAATAGGATCATTTTAAAAAAAACCATAACAACCCCCTACCCAATCCTATATAGAGTTAAAGACACATGTCTTGCTTCACTGTCTCTAGGAGCTCAGGCTATTACGTGAAAAAGATCAGGCACATTTTAGGAAGCAGACACTCTGGGGTTTTTTTTCTGGGAAGATACATCAAAAAATATCATATTCTTGTTGTGAGGTACCATCTGATACTGGAAAATGTAACTCAAAACCCTCTCTCAAAACCGGTAATACTTCAATAATGCTACAGAAATCAAAAAAGATTTAAAAAAATACAACTGCAACTTCTAGCAACATAGGAATTTTTGTGGAAATCTACTTCATTTGCTATTTGAAACAAATAGCACAAATATATTAAAGAAATAAAAAAAAACCCCAAACTTTACTTTGAAAGTAAACCTTACTGAAACAGCTTTACTGATGGCTGGAGCTTATAGTCCCTAATGGGAGTTTTGTCTAAGTAATAACTTCAGGAGTGTGCCCAGTCTCTGTATTTAATTAAACTAAGACAGATCCCCACGCACACATACAGAGCTTGATGATGTGATGATAAACACGGGATAAATTACACAGAGGCTAAGATGATCAGGAAAAGGGTGCTGATGATGCAGTGCAAGAAAAGAATTGCCTTTGAATTTTTAATCTCTTTGGCAGTACGGCATGTAGGCAGTATGGGAAGTGAAGCCATATAAATGATCTAGATGTGGGATATAAGATAAAGTAGGGTCCTCTGTGTTTATACAGCCATTAAACAGTGCCTTAAAGTTCTTTATCTGATGTCTGAAGATTGGACTTCAGATTAGTGTATATCATTACCCCATAGTATGATCTAACCTATGAACTTATCCTACAGCCGATACCATGGACCAGATCCTCATTTGGTTTAAGTGAGTGCAGGTTTTTTTTTAACTTAAATAACTAGTCTAATTACGCCAGCTGAGCACTGCACCTATTTGAAACCTATTTGAAAGAGGTTTGTTTACTTGGCTTTTTGGTTTTGTTCTTCCAACTGACTGCACAGCAAATCAGTGCAGGCTGGGTTGTTGATCACTGGCACCCAACCTCGATTTTAAACCGCAACCGCACTAACACTGGGTTTGGAACAGTCATTTCAGTGGGATTTGTATGTGTTTACATCATGCCTGAATTTGCTCCGAATCTGCATTCCTGCTGATGCAGCTGGCATCTCAAGAGTCACAAGAAGTAAAGGACCAGGCCTATTACATAATATCAAATACCTAACGAGCTATTGGGTATATTTTTACAGCTATTACTCATGCAGTGTGGTTTTAACTCCATACACAGTGTCACACACTTGTTTTAGCACAAGTAAAGCCAGTCCATCCTAAACACAGCTTTTACTGGGCGCTTAGGTGCCACAATGACAGATGCTCCCGTAATTAAGAAAAACTAGATATAATATGTACACGGAACAGTGTGATGTTTGCATGTTTGTAGGAAATGCTACTCAGATATTTAACATCAGAAACAGGCCCAGGAAGACCACACAAAGAAAGCAAAAGATGCATCCCATCGGTCCTGAAAGCCGCTGTACGGCTCTTCCTGTAACAACTGCAAGGCAACGCCAGAACGCCTTGAAGCAGGCAATACCCCTCCTATGTCTCCACACAAGTTTTATCTTACACATAGCAGCTGTTGCCTAGAGACGTCCCTGGCTGAGGCAGAAGTTTGCCGCATTTGACAGGAGCCCTTAGTGCCTCACGCTATTCACGTGAGTAAAAGCAGAAGGGTCTTCATAAATACAAACAAAAAAAGGTACCAGAAATCAGCCGTTTCAAGTGTTCCATAGAAAAACTACCAATGTGTTTAAGCAGGACAATTTCATTATATTCTTTTTGAGATACACTGGATAAAATTAATAATGAATCAAGGTCTACGGGTAATGCATTGTAAGAAAAGGTGAGTGCTGCTAATCATGGCCCTTAGTCACAATGCACATCAAGTGCTGGTCCCAATGACATCGTTACTAGTTTGCATGCAATTGTACTTGCTTTAAGTCAGCAACCTCAGTATGAAGTACAGAATCATTATGCATAATCTAAATAAGGAAATAGTATGCTTTATTAATCTCAAGTAGATACTGCTTTAGCTTTTTGAATAAATTCACGTCTTTATTGGATACTGAAGTAGCTCTTGACAGCTATGACATAAACAAATGCAGAGATTTTCCAGGGAAGGAGTGGACAAACTCTAGTTTCAAAGCAAATAGTGCTCTCAATTTTTCACTTTCCAAAATCAAGATTTTCATGGTTTTTTCCAATAGATTTGTTACATCTTAAATCATTATGTAACAGGTAAAAAATGTAGCATATATGTATTTATAGGCACAAATAGTGTAAACTATAAATACGCTCAGTACTCTAACTGCAAAATAAATAAGTAGTTTGGCAGGAGGAAGGAAAGGTTTCCTACATGAAGGTAAGTTTTAAATATATCTAATACTGTCATCTCTCTTTCGTGCTTTGTAACACTCAGCTGAAAACTTCTTTTCTCTTCTAGATATTTAATTAAGGTAATTATATTTATTTCCACCACACAAAAATATGGCTAAGTTTTGGTGTCCCAATGATAAGAAGTAGATGTTGTACCCAAAAGTGATGGCATCACTTTTCCCTGAAGACTGAGATGCCAACTCTGTAACAGTCTGAGCGCAGAGCTGCAAGATCTACTCCTAATTGAAGAACAATGTTGTAGCTTCTCTAACTACCACAGCCTTCATTTAAGCACTTTCTTATCTTTTTAATTGAACTATTAACAATCAGTTTTACAGAGGGATTTTTCATACTGTCTGTGCTACCCAAGAATCAGTGAGAATGCCCATTTTTTGCACAGAAAGCTCAGCTCAAAAGCTGCACAAGCTTGCTAACAAGTGTTTAAAGAAGTAGTCCCGCTGAATGCAACATAATTGTGTTTGAACAGAGTTATACAGAGAATTAGCTGTTTGCAAGACAGGGAGTGAAACGAAAGGAGCAAATTGCAACTTGTAAGCATCCTTGAGAAAGAGCTGATTTTTCTAATTTACATTCAAGCTTTTGCTCCAGGTCAGCATGGAAGCGTAACGGCCTAGAAACTAAAAATAATCACCCTTCACTGCGATGTGTGAATAATAATTTGCTTACAAAACCGAACAAGTCAAATCAAATCCAGCAGTGATGGTGAGGGGCAGCGTGCTAGCACTCTAACGGGCAATAAAAGCTATACTCGGCGGTTCCTCCGCAGACTAAGTTGCACGAAGAACACGGTACAAATGAGAGATTACCAGTGAGCTGACAAAATAATCAAGTCCCCTTGTTCTGTGAAGGCTATAAAGCACATCATTTCACACACATGGCATTTTTCCATAGTTTGCCCTCCCACGACTATTTAAGCCTTCCTCATCTTTCATTTTATGCTACTAGAAAAAAGTTAGAATCTATAAACTATTGCAATTTTTTATTTTGCAGCAGTGACTTACATTTTTGCCAGTGGTACAAATACAGTGCACTGTACAACGTGAGTCAGCTCCATAAGGCTAGACTGTCTTTTCTCCAACTATTTTCCATTAGCATGAACAAAACCAGTTTTGTCAGCACCTCCTATAAGGTGAAAAGGGAGATGGAAAGTTCCTCTTTGTTTTTTAGCTCTGAATTAAAGTCCTTCTCAGAATTCTTAATTCTGCAAGAAAAATATGTTTGTTCACTAACCACAGAAACAATAGGTTTATTTGTTGCAAATTCCATTTTATTATTATTATTTCCTAAACGCGTTCAGTATTTTTCTCCTGGAGCATTATTCATGTCACTGTTCAACAGTAGATGGAGCAGTGGATCATTACTGTATTTTAGTTATTTGTGTCAATTACTGCATAGTTTTTCAGCTGCTGACACATAAAACTGGACAAGCAAATAAATAAAATAGAGAGAGAGCGTTCATCATTGTTAATTAAAACATTTAGAGTTATGAAAAAAAATTGAAAGAACAGCAATCCAAGCCCACTTCCACAAATCAAAACAGACCTGCATTTAGGACCAGTATAAGTGATTCATAAACACACATTCAAATCACAAACCTTGTGATAGTTGAATACAGTAAATATGTACGTCCTTAACCTTGAAACATTCAGTCACACATATTTTTCTTGCGATGATCAGGAAGGGTGAAGTATCTTCTAAAAGTGAAGTTCATAAATATTCCACATTTTGGGCCTTGTAATGAAAAGGAAAAAGTGGAAGTCCAAGTTAAAATAAGCATTACAAGGGCAGTTTATTTTACACTCACTTTTCCTGTGAACTGCTTTTAAGAAATTTACCACAATAGATTCCTGTGAACGTTACAGTAATTATACCACAACCCTCATTTGTTCAGCAGGGGTTAGACTCTCACCTAACCGTAACCATCTACAATGAAGCATTTAGTTTAAGTGATCATCTGGACCCTCATCTTTAGTGAAGAGACAGGCTTGTCCAGACAATGTGTCTAGAAGGGACTCAGTTTTGAGGTTCTCCCTCCTCCCCATAGACACAGACGATGGATTAAGCTAGCTCTCAGGTTTTGATGGCTGCTGCTCCCCTCAAAATCCTGACTTTTGTGTAATTCCCCTTAAAATCAATTGGGTCTCAATAGTAATTGTATTCACAGAAATTTCAATTGCCGCATGCTCTATTTTGAAACTTCGAATAATTACTCGGAGTCAGACTGCCAATATTTGTTGTTACAAATCAAGGCCAGAGGAAAACTTCTCAGATGGCTTCAAAGTCCCATTTCTCATCTCCAAGCCGGGCTCCCTCCCCCGCTTCCTTCCAGCAGCATTAACTTCTTCTCTGCAATCTCACAAATCGGAAAAAGAGTAACCTCTAAAGCTGTTTTAGACTGAAGGTCAGAATTCAAAGGATTGGTAACTTTATCCACAGAGCCCTGCAATCACATTGCTATTGGAAACACACCCAGAAGCACCAGCACTCGAGATGTTTTTATTAAGCAATGTCAATAGGTACAAAATTTGAAGGTTTGGTGGTTGGTTGTTGCGTTGAGGTTTTTTTCCCCCCCATACTGTAAGGTTTATCAAGACTCATATTTGCAAGAGATTGAATTGCTTTCTGCCACTAAATTTTAGTTTAATGTTCTCCGAGGTAAGGAAACTGGGCCCTGTGTTACACGCTAATGAAAACAGCAGCTTTGGTTTGTTTATCTAAATACTTAAAGAGAGGCACCTCTTGTAGCCAAAATGTAAACAAAGCTTAAACTCTTTTTACTGCTTGGATACTTCCAGGCTGCTAATACGGATTTATTTTTAATTAAGTCCATTTATACAGATTTTCTAGATATATTTCCTGCTTGATAATCTACCTTTCCAAAGAAATATTTAATTCCTGAACCAATTATTCATAATTACACCTATATTTTCAGCCCGTGAACATAAGATGACAGATCCCTTTCAAACCTAGGTTCAAGGGAGAAAAAAAACCCCAAAAAACACAGAGGGCAGTCAGTACCTTTGTCCCTGCAAACCTGTCATTAATTTAGAGGGAAATAGGTTAAAATAAAGATTTGAAGAGGGTTTCACAAGAATTAAGGTCAAGGGAAAAGTTTTATTTCAATACCTAAAAAACCAAGTCATATACTTTGCCCTTCTGTCTCATACCACATTTGCATATGCAAAAGACTGAAGCATTCATATCCACTCGAGTGGTTCACCTGATGAAGTTCTGAAAAACGCGTCTTTAAGGCTGCCTTGCCTTTAATAATAACCAACAGCTTCCATTAAATAAGGGCCCCAAACTAGACACAGGCAAATGAAAACACACCTGGCACTGGGTGCTAACGTGTATGCTGAAAGCACACGGCAGGCGTACAGCACGCTGAGCAGGGGCTCAACCCTTCTCACCCAGCGGTACCAGGAGAACGTGGTAATGTTAAGGCAAGGAGGACACAAAGATACACATGCAACAGCACCCAACTGCACGAAAACACACAGGTGGATGAGCAGAGAGAAAGTTTTTAACGCTCCCAATTTGGTTTTTAAAACACTGTAGTTTGGCTGCTATTGGTGTAAGGAATGTGTTGAGTGCGACTATAAAATGTTTATTTATCTTTGGTGCATCTGGTAACGCTTTCCTTATTAGCAGCGTACCGTTGTGTATCTAGGCTGATCTTCAGTAGGTCTTCTGGAAAGTAGCAAATCCTACATTAGAGACACCTAGGAAAATTTAGTTAATTTAGAAGCCTAAAAACACACAAGCCTGAAACACAGTCCACCAATATATTCCACCGCAGATGACTGCTTATTGAAATAATGTCAAAATTATACTGCTGGAGACCAAATGCTTCAAGAGATGCCTTGTGGTGCCTGGGACACAAACAAGGGCTCCTTTGCCCTGGCTGAGGACACCAGCGGTGCTGCTGCCTGCTCCACCAAGCCCCAGCGGGCTGTGGCCATATGGGAAAGCAGCCCTGGCTCCCGCAGTCGCTGGTTAATTGCTTCCCCACCCCTCACTGCAAAGCAAAGTAAGTGTCCAGAATGAAGGCTCCCCCTCCTAGAAAGGGGTTTGAATTCTTAAATTCAAGGAACTGCATGGTGCCCACAGTCAGGAAGGGGAAAATCCAAGGGCTGGAGAGCGGCTGCCCCTCAGCTGGATACGCCTCAGGCACTGTAAGGCTCTCGTTCCTCTGTGAGACCCAAAAAAGCCACCACAAACCACCAGTCATATCACTACAATGTAGATCTCTTCTTCTCTTGTCTCCCTTCTCACAAAATTATCTTTATTTTTAGTTTGTTTTCTTTTTTAAAAGAAGAAAGCACTATTTATATTTTCACCTCCAAAACACTATAAAATATTGTGTATGCATACTAAAAGCCTGAATTAAAATAGGATCAGCTTCATGTTGAGTTTCTTTTTATGGAATTGGCCTCAGACATACATGGTATGCCATACACAGCGGGTCCTTTATACAAATCTTTCTCTATTAGTTGATGAATTCCAGGATTTGGCTCTTGTTTTTCTGGTCAGTAAGTAAATAATAGTAAATAGTTATGTAGTATGCATCATAAAGTAACAAGTGGCAGGTGAAATATTTTTTATGATAATCTTGGGGTTGCCTAAAACTGGTTTTACCATGTGATGAATGAGCAGGATGAAATACATTTCAGCAGGTCCTATAATATGAGGTGTTGAGGTTTCCTTCAGCCCAGGCCACCATCCTGCAGCCTGATCCAAAAGTGGACTGTGGTACGCACTGACAGTCCATCTGACCTCAAAAGAGCTGTCTATCGCTGTTGGAGTCTACCTTCACAGCCCAGGCTGCAGGATCCAGGTCTAGTCACCTTGTAATATTTGGGGGCACTGAAGTCCACCAAGACATCAGTTTCTCAAAATCTGGATGGGTACCATAAAACAGTTTGAAGCAAATGGCAATGAAAAAATGACTGAAAGCTAATATGCAGTAAAAATGTTTCCTATTAATTTAGTAAGAGAAGTGGACTTTAGAGACCCTGAATAAGAGATTTGAAGACTGCTGTTTACATTTGGTTTAGAAATTCATGACCGTGAATGAAAAAAAGAATAAATCACAGTGACTTAAGAGAGTGGTTTGAGACACTGACTGGCTAAATCTTTACACTCACCTAAGCTTGCTTGTAATTTTGCAAGACATACGTTCCTTTGTTTTAATAAAACTGCACTGTAGAGTTTAAAGAAACATGCCAAATTTCCAAGTTGAGCTCTGTTTAAGCTTTTCACTTGCTAGAAAGATCCATGTATAATACCAAAAAATTGTCAAGTAGCTGAGAACTAATAGTAATGAGAACTATTAGCACTTGGAAAGCAGTGATGCCATTTGACAGTCAACAAACATGAAAGTACATGTGCAGGCATTAGTGGAAACATGATAACCTAATAAATAATAAAAATGGTGACATCTAGACTTTGTATGATTTCCACACATCAACGTGTCATAAGCACACATAGGTGTCATTTGCTCAAGGGAATGACTGTTTAATTTAATATTTCCTTTAGCATATGAAAATGTGTTTCTTTCCTCCCGTCCTAGAAAAACTATTAATCCATAGCATCATTCCCTGCCTAACACCAAATGCAATAGTGTCCAAATTAACATCTCTGCAGGGTGGATTCTACTGAAAGAAACAAATCCAATAAATTTTGTTCACTTGAATGGATATTGGATTAGCTCCATGATTTGAAAATCCCAAAGAATTTACTCCTTACCCTGCCTACTTTCTGAAATGTGCAGATGGATTCACAAAATAGAATTTAAAAAGTAATTTTGAAACATCCTCTAATGAAGCTTGACAGAAACAAGTAGGCTCTTAAATGTGCAAACTGATGTTGAACCTTGAAAACTGATTTATAATACCTGAACTCTGGTATTCCAGTCACAGAATACTAGGTAAAGGTTAGCATCTTATTAATGACTGTTGGCTAACAGTTGCAATGAAAAATGAAGTATATGACAAGGTACTAGTATTATGAGCAGTTGCACTGGATAATTAAGAGTTGGATCAACAAAATGAAAGGAATATTTTTTCCTGTTTACCAGAAAAAAGCCCCAAGCACCCTCAGTGGGTTCCCAGCTCCATGAATCAGCTTTAGCTTTCAACCTAATTTACAGTGCAACCCAAATAACTGTTGACATCATCTAAGAAAAACGAAGTAATTAATGATACCAGATTTATGGAACTGGTGCTTAGACCGTGCTACTGATCAGACTGAGTGCTGTTTCTCCCCCAGCAGAGCTGAGCACTGCGCTCAGGCTGCCGTTCTCTGCTGCCAAAGGCCTGGATTTAGAAAACATCCCAGCACCCACATTCTCATGGAAATGCAATTTTTTTAGGGCCAGAACGGCATCTCCTGCAGCACACCAAAGCGGCAGGAGAGGTAGAGAAGACAGCTTGAGGAAGAGCAGGACAGCTTGGTGAGTTAGTCTCTCGTGCAACTCAGGACCTACCTGCAGGATCATCAGACAGCAGACTTCGCACCCCAGACCTCACTCCCTAAGTCATGTCACTCTCCTAGATGTCACTTGAATGACTCAGTTTTGGAAGGAGCGGCAACAGCAGCATGAGGGCTCCTACATGAAGGACTTGGTTCAAATTTTAAATCCACCCAATGGAGAGATGCAAGCCCAGCTCTCATACAAATGAGTGGCAGGAAAAACCTGCAAGAGTGCAGGTGGGCTTCTGGGATGGGATGGGGCTGAGGAGAGGCACAGATTTATTTCCAATGGGAATTTCTGCATCTTACTTACAACTGGTAAAACTTGCTTTTAATCTAGCTTTCAATAAACACAGCTTCTCTATTGCCACAAAGGAAGCATTTTCTGAACTGAATCTCTCATGAAATCATCACTTTCCTCTCCTGCCATTTTCACAAATGTTTCTACAAGACTTTATCAATACAAATGTTATCAATGTGTCTACTAGAATGTTTACCATGTTTGTCAGAGTGTTTATGAGAGCCACTGAATATGATGATGCTGAAAATAAAATAAAACCTTTACTTTTTTTGGGGGGGCTATTCCTAAAAGGAGTGTTTTCAGTATTTCCCTTTTTTTTTTCCCCCAACCATTTGGGCTAATATACATGAAACCCTGACTTCCAGCAAGTCTAGAAAACATAAACACTGATTTACTGTTTCTTTTTTTTTCTCTTTTTCTCACCTGCCTGCAATCACAACTCTGACTTCATTAGCTGAAAACTGCTAAATGCATCCCAATTATCTTTTCATAACTGCACCCTGAAAGAGTGTTTAATTTCATCAGTCTTGATCACTTTATCTGATTATTTTTCCATTTACATAATTCCTTGTTAGCTCCGGAAATTACTTTTCAGAACGTGTTTATCAGAGAAGCCAATGCATTGTCCGACATGCCACTGTCTTGCCTCTAACCACATTATAAACACTTTCTGAGGAGTCCGTTCTCCCACGCAGGGGTGACTGCCTTATGGTGTGTCTGAAGCTTGTTTCCCTTCTCTTGACTTTGAAGATGACAGAAGGGAGTGGATGTATTTCTTAGATCTCTTTTGTGTTCACTCTATCAGCTCTCTTGATCTGAACCACTGAAGTAGGAATCACGGATATTTAGAATCAGATTGGCAGCGGGGACAGTCCTGTGGTGATACAAGCTGGCTGGTAGGTTCTTCTATCCAGCTGTTCATAAGGTACTTTCAACAGTTGGAAATGCCCCCATTCACCTAGCACGGTTTTCCAGCCCTCTCTCAATTTACCCTTTGGTTAACCAACTTACAGAATTTGTCTTTCTTTACACAAACTGGTTAATCTCTGCTTTGGGGAAGAGCAGCACGTATTTCCCAGGGGAATTCATTCTCTAGGAACAGGCTTCATAGAGAGGTGGTGTATTGGGTTTGCATCACAAGGTTTTGGTAGTGGGGATGCTACAGGGGTGGCTTTTGCCTGGTGGGGTGAGAAGATGCTAGGATCTGCTAGAAGCTTTCCACATGTCAGATACAGTCAATACCATCCAGTTCCAAGACAGACCTGCTGCTGAACAAGGCTGAGCCCATCAGAGATGGTGATGGTATCTCTAGGATAACAGAGGTAAGGAGGTAAAACCCACCAACAACCCAGCTCCATTTTTTTTCACCCAGAGAGAGGAGTAAGAAGATGTGTGAAACAATTCTGAAGACACCAAGGTCAGTGAAGAAGTGGGGGAATGAAGTGCTCCAGGTGCCGGAGGAGAGATTCCCCTGCAGCCCATGGAGAAGACCATGGTGAAGTAGGTTGTCCCCCTGCAGCCCATGGAAGATGATGAGGAGCAAAGCTCACACCTGAGGCCCATAGAGGGCTCCATGCTGGACCAGTTGGAGGCAAGTGAAGGAGGCTGTGACCCCGTGGGAAGCCCGCACTGGAGCAAGCTCCTAGAAGGACCTTCAGCTCATGGATAGAGGAGCCCAGGATGGAGCAAATTTGCTTGCAGGACTTATGACCCCATGGGGGACCCATATTAGAGCAATCAGGTCCTGAAGGTATACACCCTGTGGTAGATACCCTTGGTGCAGCAGTTGAAGAACTGCAGCCCAAGGGAAGGACTCAAGTTGGAGAAGTTCATGGAGGATTATCTCCCATAGGAGGGACCCCACAGTGGAGCAGGGGAAAAGTGTGAGGAGTCTACCCCCTGAGGAGGAAGGAGCAGCAGCGACAATGTGTGATGAACTGACCGAAACCCCCATCCTCCATTTCCCTGTGCCACTCTGGGAGGAAGGAGAGAAATCAGGAGTTACGTTGAGCCCTGGAAGAAGGGAGGAGGGGAGGAACGTGTTTTAAGATTTCTTTTTTTTTCTCATTGCTCTACTCTGTTTTGCTTGTGTCATAACTTAGATATTATTTTTTCTAAGTTGAGTCTGTTTTGCCCACAATGGTAATTGCTGAATTATCTCTTCGTCCTTAACTCAACAAGCCTTTCATTGTATCTTCTGTCCCTGATTCAGGGGAGTGACAGACTGGCTTTTGTGGGCAACTCACACCTAGCCAGGGTCATCCCACCACAGTTGGTTGATGCCCCAAGGTGTCAGCATTTGAGAGGCACTAGGACAATGCCCTTAACAACATGCTTTAACTTTTTGCCAGCCCTGAAGTGGTCAGGCAGTTGGACTCAAGGATCATCGTAGGTCCCTTCCAACTTGAAATACTTCTATTCTACTCCTATTCTATTCCATTCTATTCTTTGTTTTTCCAAGGGACAGAAAGGTCACTTATATTTTGCTTGTGACATATAAGGGGTTACTCTCTCTGATACTGATCCATTTGTAATACATTTCTCCTCACCTCTTTAAATTCCTGTGCCAGGTCTTGCTAGGAAGGGTGCAAGCAGCTCAGTCCTACTGGAGATGTGACTGTTTTTCAGTTCGGGGCCCTGGGGAGGAATTTTGCTGCTTTACAGATTCAGGGGAGAAGAATGTTTGGGTTAAGGCACTGCTATACAGAAAGCAAGCATAACATTTCTTTTCTCTTGATCTTTGTTTGCTACCCAGTATTCAGTCCACAGGGCAGAGAAGTTAAGATAAACTGACAAAACCTATGACAGACTAATTGGTGACGGATTTACTTGGTGGAAGATTGCTGCTCGGTTTGACAAGACTTCAAAATGTAGAAACCACTCGGCAGACAGGGAAGCCCAGAGAAAGCTGCAGAGTATCTACTTTTCCTGACAGGTTTTTTAAAGGTTATACTGATTCAGACTTATTCTTGTTTTGCAGGTATTGCGATATTGCCATTCTTTGACCTGCCGCATCCATCTTGGGAAAGCAAAGGTGGTGCAATAATAATACTAACAGCTGCAATTGGCCCTGGGTGTCTTGAATTTTGAAAATTATCACCCTATGATAATTTTTTTTCAGACATAACTGCTTCATCATTCATGCTTTCCCTGAACAAACATAAGATCGTGATCCATGAATCTGGCTAGTTACCTTGCTTTGGATTTATGCTGTTGAATAAAGAGATCAGTGGATAAGAAAATGAACACCATTCATGACTTAAGATAAGCACCCTGTGTCTTTTAGTAAGTTAGCAGTAACTGGTCAGAGGACACTGTGGATAGGTGGGTTCTTAAGCAAAAGCAAACCTCTTTCCTTTTATCTCCTGCACCATTCTCATATCATCCTTCAGCACAGGTGTGGTCTTCTGAATGCCAAGAACTAGTTTAACTCAATGTTGAGACCAAATTAAGACTTTTGGTACACTACCAGAAGTTGTTTGATACCTGGAGATCTAATTGACATAAACCTCTCCTCTTGAGTGATACAATCGTCTGTCTTTAAAAAAAAACACCAACACACCAAAACAACCAGTCCTCTGACTATAGACTTGAAATATCTTTGTTAAAAGTGCAAGCAGGTTCAGTGATTTCTTTGGAAACTAAATCAGAAAAGTATTTCCTTTTGAAATAATTGCTGAAACCTCTGTGTTTAACTACTTCATTCATATGCATTTTTTATTACTGGACAAAAGTGGAATTTATGTCAATAATTAAAAACATGTAAATTACGTGATCACTTTGTATTTACACTGGCTTTTGCTTCGTTGTCTGCATTTTATTCCTGATTGCATAAATATTCATAGAGCAACACCAAGGGAAATTTTCCAAGTGGAGCACAGAGACCAAACTATGCAGTTCCTATTAATTTTAATGAGTCACATGGTTATGTTCTCACACTCTAATTTGAAAATTTACCTCTTGCTTTCCACCACCTAAAATAACTGTCTAATTCCAAGTGTGCACTGTCTGCATCTCCTGCTCTACAGTCTATAAATACACAAGGGACATGCCATCTTTTCATATAGACACTTCAGGGTGCTCTGAAGGCATTTTATACCCAAAGGAAACAGTCCCCAGACTAATCAGAGTTACTAAACTCATCATACTGCTCCTAATCCTCATCTCTAAAGACGTTTCCATTCATTCCTTCGCTGAAATGCCTATTTGGGTACATGGAAAATTAATATCCTGGGAACCTATGACATAATTAAAAGTACAATTACAAAAAAAAGTAGGATCAAAAGCACCGCTAAAACCAGAATAAGACATAGTCAACCTGGTAAGCCATCAAACAGTCCAAGAAATTGTACTTTGACATTCCTTCCCCAGATGCTAACGACAGCAAGTTGTAAATGAAAGATTTTTGTCATTTGACTGTATTTGAACTTCCCCCACAATGTGCCAGGAAGGTCAGCCAGGGTATTTTAGAGCAAGGCTGTGAGTAGACAGAATTACAGGCTTAGTGTTACTTACAGTGTCTTGCCAGAGATTCCCTCTGTTTTATAGCTCGTAGGCTTCAATTTTCACAGTTGCTGCTTCTAACCTGCTTTGTTATCTCTCCTGGAAACCAAAAGCGGTGGAAGGGAGGATTTTTTTTCCCCCGCACAGATAACCTCAGAGGTTCTGTGGCCACTGAGGCAGGGGCAGTGAACATGGGTAGCCAGAGGGAGCACACCCTGCTCAAGGCAGCACCTTGAAACAGGCTGAAATGTGGTGCAGCAGCAGCTGCAATGGGTTTGAAGACACCATGTTGGGAAACTTGCTAAGAGGATCATGAAGGGGACTTAAAGGGGATAAAGAGGCAGGGAAAAAGGAGAGGTTTGCTGATGAGGATGGTGCAGTTCCTAAGAGGAAAGGATCTAGCTTCTGGGATGAAAGATGTTTAGAAATGCAATCTCTGGGCTTGGGAGCACTGAGGGTGCATGGCTTTCGGTTGACATAGACCAACTCTACCGTGCTGCTCTTACAAAACCCCAGTCTGGAGAGGACACACACTGAGCTACACCTACTAGCAGTACCCTCAGGGCCAAAAGGCAGCTAGCCTATACTGAGGACCAACATGCCTCCAACCTTGCCATCCTTAGCATAGGACAGCTTTATCCTACAGATTCACAGATGTCTACTGAAAGACACATTTATCTTTAGCCTTTCATCAGCCGAGGACCTCTATACACGTACTCCATAAACTATTTGCCTGTTTTCAGAGAACTTGATAGAAAGTGATATTTCTGAGGCTGCTAGGTCTCTGTCAGACTGGGCTGAGATTTCTCAACAAATTGAAACGTTATTATTAGGAGACATACAGCTAGACAGACATGTACAAAGAATGTGGTTGCAAAACCTTTTTTTTTTCTTTAGGAAACCAGATTATAACAAGAACAGAGCTGTAAATAGAGATCAGGCAGTTTCAGTTATTTTAATGAACTTTTTCATTTTGCTGACATCCATTCTGCTGACAGAGCAACTTCATTTTACGTAGAAAGACACTTCCCCAGAGGGTAAGATCTGTCAGTTGTCACGAGAAATCCTTTCAGTCCCTACCTATACAAGCAGAGCTGTATGTCAGGAAATCAGGTTCATCCTATAGAGCTGCTGAAGGAAGGAAAACACTGCTACAGACACAAAAACCTTCCGCAGTCTGGTTGTTCATTCCCAGCTACTGAGACCTAGCTACGGGCATGATCAAAAAGTCACTTCTTCCGTATTACGGATCATCAGAAATTTTGGGTTTCAGCCAGAAGCTCAGACCTGATGCAGGACTGTCCTGTCTCACATGTGGGCCAGGCTGACTTTCTCTTCATCACCATGTAGCAGGAGGTCATAAGAGTGCTATCAGTGAAGAGGATCTCCCTTCTTTACCCATTTGTTCAGTCTACTTTGATGAATACCAGAAAATAAAATCAAAGGAAGCATAGGAATGTAGTGAGGGATGAGACCACTAGGAAAGAAGTAAAAGCTGCAAGAACTGACACCATGTATGAGCTCATCATGAACCTGACTCTACATCAAGTAGGCCTTGAAAGGGCTTTGTTACAAATCCTGTTAGAAAGCCTTAGGCTGTCAGCTTGTTTCAAGGAAAACAAGAGGACCGTTAGCAACCCGAGGCCCTAAAATTAAGGGAAAAAAGCTTTGCATCAGGGATAGGGGAAGCAAGAGTCTTTCTCCCTGGCTTAAAGACCTGATGTCTTGATGATTTCCAGCTACGGTTATCCGTGTTGGAAAAATTATAGATGTTCTGTTGAAAAGGAATCTTTTCCTGCAACAAGCAAATCTGAATTCAGAAGTCTTTTCACCCAAACTCAACAAAGTCTCACTTGTCTAAAAATATTTTAAAAGCTGTACGAATAAAAAAACCCTGAAAGCACTTTGCATTGAAATTATCCTAAAAATTGTAACTGATCTTGTAATTTGCTGAAAACCCATGTTTAATAAGTTTTCCTTTTAAATCTAATTTCCCTGATACAACAGCATTTTTACTCCTATCTTAATCCTGCTGCAGTAATCTGGTTTTAGTTGAAGAGTTATGGAAGGGAAAGCAATAAACAAGCAACAAAGGTGGAAACTTCATGTCTCGAAATAATAGTTATTAAACTTGTTATATTTCTTTTAAAATTTCTAAATAATATGAAATCAGAACCATAATAAATCCATGCTATTCTGCTGTTCTTTATTAATAAAGGCAAGAGACTAAAGATTGTAACAAGCTATATTAGGCCACAATGTTTGCAGTGTTAAAGCTTAAAAAGGTACACAGCTGAAATTAATTGCTTTTTAACACAATGATAGTTATGCGGTATCTTATTAATTGCTGTCTTTTTAAAATAAAACCCAAAAGGATATTAATGAAAGTTAACAAGCTGTTAGCAAGCTGTAAACAAAGAGCCTGCCTATGAGTTTTTGATACCAATATGATCATCACTGATTTTCTATTTTTCCTCATAGATCCTGTCTTTGCCCACGTGAAACTGTCAAAACTTGTATCCAAAGCATTGAAAAGCTGTATTCAATATCCCTGTTCTGCTCTATAAGCTGCATGTATGGTTTCTTTACTATTTCAGCATCTGAAGCTCTTAGAAGTCTCACCTGTCTTATAACACTCGGAAGAGGAGATACTCTCGCATGTAAAAGGAAGAGAGGAATATATGGAGACTTGCCACCACAGCCAATGTACAAACACTGAAACCTTCGTGTAGTGTAGGTGTGGAACTTGAGTACACCTACCGATGCATTTGGCCTGACTGAATAGCTATAATTTAAGCAGGTGGCTGACAGATGTCATGTCTCAAGCATGCATTTTCATGTTCATTTTCATCTCATTTTCATGTCACAGGTATGCATTTAAAATTATTTGCTTACATATCGTAGAGTGTAGCCTACATGATCCTTAAAGGAGGTTTCAAAGTAGAGTTCAAAGCTGCCAACTAATTATAGAAGGGGAAAAATTAGAATAACCATTGCAAATTTACCAGCCTCCAACACAGTCTAAGATGGGCTGTTTCAAAACCAACTGCAGCACCAAAGTTTCAGAATGCAAAACACAGCTATCATCACATCTTCACCAAAGTTTAAATGAAATTTTAATATATTTTTCAGTAAGTTACAGCAAAAAAATGCTTTTAGAGACTGAGAAGATGTCAAGTGTAACTCATCCTTTCACCATTGAATTATCTGCAGATACTAATCTCATTGCAGTATAGTGTTGCAGAGGTTTTGGTCTAGATACTATTTTTTAGCTTCACTCAGAGGTTTGATTGTGTGGAGAAAGCATCAGACACCAAAAAGTACTAGTTGTGATACCACCATTCACTTCGTATATGATCTTGGGACTTTGCCAGAGGAAGCATTTGTGTGTGACTACGTACCGATGCCACAGATGCGGCTTTACCTATGAGTATATGTATCCAAGCATAAGATGGGTGGCTATTCTGGAAAATGAGAGCTAGTCCTTGGCTGGCGAAAGCAGCATAGTGAAAAGTAAACTTCAGTTCTGAATGTCGTCTGGAGAGCTGTCCTAATGAATGTAATCTCCCTCAGAGGAATAAAACCATCCTTATCAAGCCCACTAGGGTACACTGAGATTTAATTAACAGTCCTGACTTTCAGGGAAAAAGTACCAAATAATAACAACCAGTGACATTGATAAAATCGTAAGTACAAGATATGTCTGTTTTGCCAAATACAGGCAGTACTCTTTTGTTTTTATTAACAGATGCATCATGTCTCATTCCTTCAAGATGAGCATTGAAATGCTGCTCTACAGTAATTTGTGTGAACTTTGTGGCACATTTACTTAAATCCTCTAAAATATGCAGTCTATTTGGCCAGTGAATATCAAAGTTAATGAAGCAAACATCCTCTTACATGCATAAGTGAGGGGAAAAAAAGACATAAATCTCTCTGTTTGAACCCCATTCACATCCGAACACAAAACACAAGCACTTTTTAAGCAAGGCAGAATTTTGTAATGTATTAAAAGCATGTAATGTATTAAAAGCTAAAGCCTACTGCTTACTAAAAAGTCATCTGCTCCTCACTTTATCACTGCACTGCTTATGCCACCTCACAGGTGTCTATGAGCTTTCATACACGTGCTATTTCTAAAAGTGA
>VZTU01021989.1:0-29277 GCA_013400835.1 Zapornia atra | reverse complement strand
CAGCCTGCAAAGTGCTGCACATTCCTTTCTCCCTTTGTCTCCAGCTGTAGATGAGAACAATCATTATTTCCATGTGTTAAGCACAAAAAATGATTGCAAATTAGAGGCACATGCTTTTACTAAAGACAGGAACTGAATTATGATTAGAGTCTAACTCCAAATTATACCAGTATATGAAAATATATATGCTGCAGGGGAACACAGATCCAGATGAATTTGTCCTTTTTATCTCGCAAACAAAACCTATTCTTTATCCAACACAAAACCTAGAAATAGAGAGTATTCAAAAAATCACAAAGTTGATACAACTCTTCATCTTGTTATTTGTCACTAAAAATGCCTTTTAAACATTTTTATTTTATCTCTTCTTATTCATGTAGATAGGCTTATCATTTTTTTCTCATTTCTTACTAATGGGCTTTTTCTAAGTGTGGAAAA
Organism: Zapornia atra; assembly: GCA_013400835.1. Lineage (NCBI taxonomy): Eukaryota > Metazoa > Chordata > Aves > Gruiformes > Rallidae > Zapornia > Zapornia atra. The sequence continues at coordinate 28,839 of VZTU01021989.1, read as the reverse complement.
AACAAAAAAAACCCAACCCACCCAAACAAAAAAGAGCAAGTGAGAGAGAGAGAGAGAGAGGGAGAGAACAAACCATGATTCAGTTTCAATGCCACATTCAATTTGAAAGCTCCATTTCTTTTATCAAGAGAAGCTGGTATTTATAAACCTCTGTGTTGAAAGGCATGGAGATTTCTTTTTTCCTTTTTATTTCAGCCTGCGAGTTACACATACTTTTGAAAGAACTTCCAGGTTCTCTAGTTGAAAGAGGCAATCATATGCCTGAGGAGATACACAATAGGAACTGACAATGGAGTACTTCCACTTCTTATTTGTTGAAGAAAAAAATAGTAACTATGACACCAACTTGGAAATAAGAAAAGACTTTCTTTAATTGGCAGAGTTCTGCATACACCTTGTTGAAAAGAAACTACAGTCTAGCACAATACTGCTTCAGTAATAAAAAGCCCTTTCAGTCTACACCCAGATGAGTCTGGACTTCCTTCCCATTTAATACTGGGGAAAGGAATACTGTTTGAGATCCCAATCCTCATTTTAGCTTCTGTTCCAGATTTAGAATTTTTGGCTGTGTGTTCCAGGACTGGCTCACAAGAAACTCAGATTTTCTTCTCAGCTTGGTCACAGACATTTCTAAAAGATTTTAGTAACTCACTTATATTGCAATCTCCTTGGGAAAAAAAACCCACCAAACAAACAAACCAACCAAAAAAATACCTATTACATTTCTCTCAGATTCTGGGAAGAGTGCTTTTAATAAAAGCAGGTATGTAAATCAGGAAATATTTGTAATGAAATCAGAATTTGATACAGGAAAATACTAATTACAAAGAACCCTGTAAGTTAGCTGAATGATCAGAAATGTCTTCTAAAATAATTTACTGATACTACAGATAGCAATATTTTTCTTTGGCGATTGCAAGTATGAAATATGCATCACTTTCCATTCCACCCCAATTCTCCCTACTTTGATTCTTTAGTTTGGACTGGAACAGGAAATGGTTTTGAAATATTGACATTTTCTGCAGAAATTAAAATCTGTATTTTAAATCACAGAATGGTTTAGGTTGGAAGGGGCCTCAAAGATCATCTGGTTCCAACACCCTAAATACTATTTTGAATTATCAATAAATACTATTTGTTGTTATTACTACGGACCTTTCTTTGCAGTCACACTCTGGGCTGAAGAGAGATAACACTGTCATTCCCATGCTTTGCCTATCTCCTGTAGCCTGACAGCAATTAGTGTATCTTTTGGTTGAGCAAGAAATTATTCTGCTGGGCTCTGTTAGCAGGTAGGGATGGCAGAGGAAACCAGAAAGAGACATTAATTTCATGTTGTATTTTGTCAAGCTTCTAAAGGTAAAAAAGGCGAGTTATACTCCTGCAGCCACACTTAATAGAACCCTGGTCCTGCACAGGACCAACTGTAGTACATCATTTTGGCTTCTGTCAGCTCACCTAGGCACATCTAATTTGCTCTGAATGGATGTTTCTCAACTCCATTGCTTCAAAGGCAACCCAGGTGGCAAGCTTCTGTCCACCAGCTTTCTGGAAAGACGGTATGAACAGATGTTTCCAACTGCAATAGTCAGAAACCTTATTTCCTTTATACCTCCAGGAATACACTCTTCTTTTGTTTGAAGGCTGTGTGTGTACATGCAGGGATGGGTGAATTTTGTTAGCAGATGGAAAGTCACAGGTGGTTTTGCTTGGAAACATAATTAAATTGCATTGATCGAATTAAATGGCTGACAAAGATATGGCCTTCTCATCCCACCCTGAATGGGACAGATTAAATGCAGCTCCATACTCCGGCAGGAACCATTTTGTACTTTAGAAAAGGAAAATTAATCTGGAGTGAACTCACTTGATGATCCCTGACTCTGAATCCTTCATCAAAATTACTTCTCCATCAGCTTGGGATGAGAAAGCAAATCATTCACAATTAGCAGGCTTGCTTTTTAAATTATTTTTTTTTTATTAGCATTTATGCCAGTCACAGAGTTGCTGATGCCAGAGAGGACCCCTCTCTCATATCAGACAGAACTGACTCATACATGCTTGGGAAGATCATGCTGATCAAAACCAATTAAGGAAGAAGGAGAGTTATTAAAGTTGAAGAGAGCTATCTAATTGTGAATACTGAGTAGCATAAGCTTCATAAGCTGTATATGGAAACACACCGTAGTTGTTGCTTCATTCGTTGTATTCCATGTCTAACTTCAATTTACACAAAGCAAAAACCTAAATATAGTCTAAATAATCTGGAGATCAGGACTTTGGTGTCTGTTGCTGATGTTTGCAGAGAAGTTGCTTTGCCATTTACATCTCAGATTATAGATCATTAAAAAGGCATCAGTAAGAACTACCAGTAAAGGTCTAATGCAGCAAGGGTTTTGAACATCCACAGCTCCGCATGATCTCAAAGTACTGGCTCATTCACAGGAAATACTCAGAGGTCAGTTTAAGGAGGCATCAATCTTTTATAGATACAACATTTTGCATCGATGGACAAGTAAAGTAAAATCAGATCTTACAAGATTTTTAAGATTGTGTTTCAGTAACTGATGGCCAATGAGAACCTCAAACATAAGTCTATAAAAATTCTCTTAAGAGCTTTATTTCTGTAACATGGGCTGGTATAAAAGTTTTTCCTCAAAAATCACTTAACTGTGCCCTAACTATGCAAATATCTTCAGTCAGCCAACCTGTTTTGGAAACCCCATAAGAAGATAAACATTATGAGATACTGGGCTCTTACACTTCCAGATGGAAAAAAAAACAAAAGCAGTTTTTCCTAAAAATTTCATTCCTTGGTCCCTCCTTGTGGTAAAATTCAGAAGTAGGACATCACATTTTAGTGCAAAGGGTTCAGAATTAGGTTTGCCTTCATTATTTGGAAAAGTTTGAGGATTTTTATTTTCTTTGGAATTTCCTTGGGAGATGTAAAAGTAAGAGAAAGAAAAAGTAATTCACAGACCTATACAGCTATTTAATGCATTAATCTGCAAGCCTGTGGATTCTGTAGGAGGATTATTTCAGATATATACTCTTAATTCTGCCTCAGTAAAGGAAATAGATAAATAGATTGCACAAAAATTACATGGAATCCTGGTGTGGAGTTTTTTTGTTGTCAAGAAAGAAGATTACAATTGCTTCTGTGGATGATACTGTTCAGAGATGAGACAGTTAAAAACAGCTTGAATTTTGCTTGTTTTTAAATAATGATAAATTTGATTAAAAGCAAAGTGATAGTTATTGGAACTCTTCATTTGGTACATATATATATATATGTAATAGTTTGCGGGAATACTAGATTTTTAAAATAAATTCTTAGGAATGTTTGTTATGTGACATCATATAACATTTTATTGGTAGGCTATGCAGTCATTCAGAATCTCCTGGCAGACACTTACTTAAGAGCAGAAAGTTTCCATATTTTAGTGGAAGAGAATATGACATTTCCTTTCCTGTATCTGGAAGAATTTCTTCCCTTTTCCCAAGAGAAATAACGCACTCTCCAGAATTATCTTCTACTTGGCATAGTCACATTTACATAAAGCTATCTCATGATATGCCACACACAGCAAGTCAGTTTATCAAAAAGCTCATGGGGTGAAAGTGACTTGCTTTAGATATGCTCTCCAAGAATATATTTATGTAGGCAGGTTATTCTAAAATTGTGTTAGCCACCAAGGAATCTTGCTTTCACATGTTTTCAGATCTACTTAAATCAGAATAAACCACATTTAGACAGTATAAAAGATAACCTGGGAGAGAACCCACGTCATGAAACTAAACATACCTCTTAAGATATCTGGATGCAAAAGAAGAGGACCAAGCCTTCAGCCTTTGGCAGAGCCTCACTGAGCTGCCCCTCTCAGGTGTTTTCAGTTGTGTGAACATTCCCAATATGTCTGAGAGCAAAGCCAAAATGGTAGAGCTGGAAATGGCTTAATCTCACACACTAGACAGGAAGCACTCATCACTGCATTTACAGCTGAGAGACAAGAGTTCAGCAGATGCCCCAGCCACCTCTGCAGTTACTAGATACTGGCTTCTAGTTGAGATCAAATAGCAAAACATCGATGCTTAATTGATGATGCTAGTGCTAATCAATGTTTTTTTATCCTTGCTGAGTGTCTGAGGGGATATTCTTTGAGAACTCATTCTGCCCTGCTCCAGAGAGAGCCACAGATGAAGAATGATGAATGTGAGTACTTAGACAGATAGTGGCTTCACCTCTGCCACGGCAAGCACCAGTCTCAGCTGCAGGGGACAAGACACCAACAACCACAGTACTTGTTTAAGGTTCATATATGGTACTATTTTCTACTGAGGTTATCAATCAATTACTGTCTAGTAAAAGTCTGCATGACCCTCAGACTGCCTTCATGTCACAGGATTTCAATACTGAACATTCAGGCACATATGTGAGTGGCCGCAGTGTGCAGAGTTCTCAGAAAGCCTTTACAGTAGTGACAAGTCATGCGGGAGTCTTCCAACAAAGGCAGAGGCATGGGCATAGAAACAGCTATTTTCTACACTGACAAATTTCTCCAGGGCACAAAGCTAATTTCAGTTTTCAATTCCTTCCTTTTTGCAGAGAGTCCCAGATGCATGTCAAGCAGCACAGCAACCAACTTGCACAATGCACTGCAAGCTAAGCTGAGGCTAACACCTAATCTAGGCCTGTGAGCTGAAACTCCAGAGGCCTTCAACCCACAAGACAGAGGCTTTACCTTTGAAGCTGTCCACCTTCCCTGCTATTGTGCTATACATTTTGCTTGGAATTGTCTTCAAAGTTAAAACACTTAGGGGATCGTGATATATGATAGCACAGGAGAGACTGATGTTTATGTGCATGCTGAAAATGCAGAACTGACCTGAAAATTACAGATATTGCCTTACCATTGCAGGGTTTCCTCCACAGATTCCACAGCAGATCATCTGAAACTTTGGAGGGATCATTTCCAGAACACAGGTGGGGTGGAACTCAAAAGTGCACAACACAATCCACTCAAACCTCTTTTCCAGTCTGAACTACTATTCAATTCAGCTATATTCACATCCAACCTCTGATGATGATTAGAAACATTCATCAAGTGGATATTTTCTTACCCTGATGTATAGACAGTAACATTAATTCCATATTCAGCAATAAACATGAATATTTATTATTTGCCATTTTCTTACTTTAATCATCTAATAGAGAAATAAGAGCAAAGCCATGTGACTTAGGTGTCAGTTGCACACTGTAGAAAATGCTGAAAGGTGATTATCATAAACATGTTACAACCAAAACTTTTTTGACAGTGACACAGTGGGGGGGTACCATGTGCTATTTTATTGAATATGTCTGCACAGCTGAGACAAAAATCAAAGCTTCTGTCTATATGGATCCCATTCTTTTGTGTCCGCACTACCACTGAGCAGCAAATAAATTAAGACACTGGAGATACTGAAATGAAGCCATGCAGCGAAAGCAGTCCAGTGTGCTTTGTTTTACTGAGGATCCTTTTAGTTGCCTGCATGTAGACTCCTAGAGGTATTTCAGGCATTCAAATGGCACATGCAGCCTTCTAGGGCAAGTCATCTGCAACATTCATATAGCCAATATACCATGCCACCTATGACACAGCAACATGCACCTTTTCTAGAACAACAGCTGAAGGCCATGGAGGAACCTACTGATAGCTAGTGACTCTAGGACTGAACTGAGACTTGGAATAAATTGAGTTCTTTCTCTACTGCAGTGCTGAAAATGTTTGCATCTCACTCTTGACCAGGAGTACAAAGCTGAATCTGTTGGAACTCCATCTAGATCGCATCTTACAGTTCAATGTGTTTCTAAACATCTTGGAATACTGTAGCCCCAAATTTAGAGTTCTATTGTACTATTTACTGTACGAACAGAAAGAACACTCCAGCCCGGGGCATCAGGCAAATGCATGATGTTGAGGCACAACTGACATTCATCTGTACAATCTGTCCATGGGTTGGTACCCAGGTGAGAGGGTCCATGGTTATGAAAATGGTTGTGATGGGCACACAGCTCAGGCAGGGGCCAAGTGCAAAATCTCCTGCCTGAAATCAGTTTCCATGGGTCAACCTTTGCTAAAGCCTCCCCACAGAGCTGCCTGGGAGCCTCTCCTGATGTCACCAGAAGGATTAGGGTCTGCCCTCAGTTGTGTTGTGTCTAAACTGGTTCTGAGCTCAGGCAGGCAAACCCCCAGCACAGGAGAGGATGTCCTCAGGGTTCTCACTGCGCAGTTTCTCACATAGAAGCAGGCTACTGTTGTGAAGGATTCAGGACTTCAACTAGATCATTTTATCTTTCTGCTTCCAGCCCACTGCAGATGTTAAGTAAATTACTTTGCAATTGCAGAAGTGTAGGGGTGTGTAAGGAATCTATTAGGAAGAGTCAGCTCAGAAAAGATAATTTGTGAAGACACAGTAACTTGATTTTTTGTAATTGTTGGAATCTTTCATAAAGACTTTTGTTTTTCAGAAGGTTAACCACTTGCTAGTGTCTCATTGTCTTCTAACAAGGAAGACAGGGAGAAGGGGGTAGCATTTAATTTTCCAGATGTATTACCTAATTTTATGAGTGTTTCCTAATGCTCAAGCTCAATTCCCCAAGCCAATGAAATATCAACAGCTTGATTTTATTTCATTAAAATCTACTATTGGAATGACCTCTGAAGAAGTGCATCCTTTTTGGAAAACAGTTCAAAATTAGCTGGATTTATTTTATGTTTTTCTAGGTTTCATGCATTGACTATTACAACTTCAGGCCACAGACTGGATAAAAATTAGTCTAGTGATTTGATCCTAGGTGAAAGAATATTTAATCTAAAACTGGAAAAAAAAACCAAGAGGGGAAGAAAAATTAAATAAATTTATTTGAAAAAAATGTCCCTAGAAAAAGTGATGAAATTATTTTTCAAAAATGTGACTCAAACCGGTATTGAATGAGTGTCCTTTAGAATCACAACCTGTATTTTCACTTTTATCCAAAATAAATGTCACAGATTTTCCAAGTCCATTTCTATGCCTAGCTCTCTATAATAATGGTGTGCTTAATCTGTGACACACGTTGGCCTTTCTAAGTTCCTTTCTGTTTAGGGTTTTTTTTTACTTTTGATTAATTTTAGCAACTATTTTGATAAGTGCTACGAATTAGTAGGTACCACGATCCCAGAAGTCAGAGGTTTCTGATTTTTGTTCTATTTCTGTCACTGACTTGTTTAGAGACTGAAGTCCTCAGTGTTTCAATGCCTTCCATTTCACTCCTCTAAAATAGGACTGAATTATTTTAAATCTATAGTGATGAAATAATGAATGCTTACAAAGAGATTTGAGAATATAAAGTACTCTATAAATACCAAGCATTATTATTACCAGTCTATAATGGAAGAATGCAGTCCTGGAAGGAAACCAGAAATGAATTCAAAGCTGAGGGATTAAAACTAATGATTTCGGTGAAAAGAGCAAATTTAGCCTGAGACGTGTGTGTTGTATAAACACATCTTACAGACCTCAGACCAATTTAAAGTGTTTGTCTGTCACTCAAATCCCATCAAAAGAATAACTATTTTGTGCTTTAAAAACAAGCAAGAAAAAGGTCTTAAAGCATTTGCAGGTCACAAATGATACGGGGTTCTAAAAAAAGCTTTATTTCATTTTATTTTGTGGAAAAAGAAGAGAAACTTCTAGCTTTAAGGAAAGGAAGGAGCTGATGTTTATATGGGGATATCTACTTAGATCTTTGAACAAGACACCTTGGGTATTTACCAAGACAGGGCTTGCTGCACTGTAATCTTCCAGTTAACACTGCCTAATAGAACGTACACTTAATAGATATGTGCACAGTGGAGTAACAGCTCTCTTCCCACCATCCTCTATGTCACAGGTACAGGATTTGTGTGTCCTGGTCCATTGTGGTAGCCCATCCCTGACCTGTGGCACCTGTGATGCTTAACAACACTGTGATAACAGCTGAGCATTCAGGAGATCAAAATTGGATTTCTGACTGACTTTGAGCATATCTTTCTCTGCATCCCTCTTCATTGTATACTTGGACAAGCACTACTGTGGAGCAAGTAACGTCATTATTTTGTCTACTTGTGCTTTTCCATACAGGAGCACCCCAGTTTCAGTCTATTGTGACCTCCACAATAGTTCTAAGACCAGAAAAATACTATTTTCTTACACTTATTTTTTATTATATTGTCTTCTTTTTATTTATTGAATTTTACCTGAGACATGGAGAAAGAGCTTAACAGCTTAAATCCAATAGAGTTGCTTATATTTAAGCAATGAAATCTAGAGCTGCTATCCCACTTCTGCACTCATCTGGCATCTAAGTCAGGTAGCTTAACTCATGAAGCACTCACTATCAGAAAGCCTTATAAACCTGGACTTCTAATGCCCAAAACTGACTTAGCCAAAGCAGCTCTGAAGAGAGTAGCATTGTATTTATTACTTTCAGGACACAGTGTTGGGAGGAAGGGGTTGCTTCCATTGTTATTAGAGTCCTGTGCAAGTTAAGCTTTTCTAATGAAGTCTGTAATTTTGAATTCCCTGCTAGAGCATTCAGTAAAAAACAGGCAGAAGTCTTGGGCTTACAGCAGTGCACCAAGCAAATTAAATATCATGACTCTAGGAGCAGCAAATGTGTGGGGTATGAGATTTCTGGGGCAGCAAGAAGCTAGTGGGGTTTTATTGGAAGCAGGGAGGGGTAAAACATGTGAGTGTAGCCATGCAGAAGCGCTTTGTTGTAACACATTCTTACATTTAATTTTATTTAGCTGTAGGAAGAAAATCCAGTTCTACACGGTCAGAGGCTTTAATCTGGGGAATTAGTCCCAGCTCAGGAAAAAGTGTGAAGGTTCTAGGTCAGAAAGAGCGGAAAGCCTAGGAGGGAGTTGGGGAGTACCTTAGCTGGAAGTTTGAAAGTGTACAAATGACTCCAACTGATAGCATCCTAGGAGTAGCATTCATGGTAAGAGAGTTCAGTGAATTAATGTACCCGTGCCCTTTTTTTGAGCATCACTTACACTGATGTTCTTTGGCAAGTGGATGCATGAGCATGTTTTTATAGGATTAATATCTTTTGGAATAGATCTGAACTCAGTTCCTCAGTCCCTGGGCTGAGAGGAAAAGCCTTTTCATATGAAAGAATTCTTCTAGGAACCTCCTGCTACTAAGGAAGATTAGGATTTATATCTCACAGTCCTTATGAAAACCTTCTAGAGAAACAGGATTTCATGCACATTTGAGTATTTCCTGCTGGCTAACCTGGGATTGTTTCCATCATATCCTCGTTTGACTGGATTTTATCATGATGTACACAGTCTAAGTGAGCAACAAGGTTTTAAGACTCCACCCTGGGGGTCCAGAACATGAATGCATCGAGGCAGGGTCTTGACAGTTCCAAGGCTGAATGTGCATCTCCAAAATCCTGTTGCAGCATTACACAGCAGACATCTTTCCTCCCGTAGACCCTTCTGCAGTATAAGCTTTAATAACATAAAAGATAAATAGGTTTTTAACAACTTGCTATGTGTTGCCAATCTACAAGCAATATAGATAAGGTTGCTATTTAAAAAAAACAAACCAAACACTGCCTGTTTTTTAATCTTAGAGAGTCCTGTTACACTATAGAAAGCTGAAATACCAATCTGAATGAGAACTGGGTGGAAATTTCCAGAAAGCACTGAAATGTTTTTACTTCACATTGAATAACTGTCTTCTGAAACAAAAGACTTGAACCATGACTCTCCATAATTCCTGGTACTATAATCACTAGATATATAGGCAATTTTGTACCCTTGTTTTCTTACTCTCTTGGGTTCAATTAATTAATATTTATACAAAACAGAACAACTGCAGCAGAGGGGCTTGAAAAAAGCTGTTTCATAGTAACAAATGTGTTTGAAGGTAATGCATGCAGCTTGTTTGTGTGGAAACAAGGATCAAATCCTTGTTCAACACCAGGCATGAAATAGCTAGAATTTGTGCTAAAGTGAGTGATAGAATTACTATTAGCAATTCTCTAGCATGGCTTTTTCAGTGAAGAGGGTTTTTTTTCCTGAAACCTAGTCTGTAGTTGATGGTACAAGAAATCTAGATTTTAACCCTCCCAGTGCTGGATGAAAATGAACCTGCATGAACTGTCATCTGACCTCCATCTCCAGTTTATTTTGCCATTGCAAAGCCAGCAAAAAATCCATTGATCCTGTCTGATTTGATGAGCAATACAGTTTTATGTCTACACCTGGTCCAGGAACATCACATCTTTCAAGGACATGATGCAGCAAGGATGCAAGCTGGCAGTCTGCCATGAGGTGAACCATCACCTGTCCCAGTCCTTGCCTCTCAGTGCCCCCTCGATGATCTTAGCTGAGTGTCCCACTGTATTTAAAAGATGGGTAGATAAGGTGCTCTAGGTATATGATTTAGCAGAGGACAGGTACAGCTGGACTTGATGATCTCAAAGTTCTTTTCCAACCTTTTCCAACCTAGTGATTCTATGATTCTGTGAAAACACAGATCCACTGACATACAAGCTGCCATGAAATTCTGAAGGGACTATCTACCCATCCTGAGAACGACCTGAAATGTTGAAACCCTCAAGGAAACACCAGATTGCCCTTACATTGCCGGTTATCCTTAGTGTATCAGCAGGATCACTGACAATTCATACTCTATTCTTCCAACAATATAGTCCTTCCTGTCCCCTCTGCTAAAGCACTAATGCTAGAGGAATCTTTTTGATAGAGCTTGGTTTAAAACTGGTTTGTTACTCACATTGTACCAACTCTGTCGGTGAGAATGTTGGCATCCATAATGTCTTTTCTGACAGTTGTCTCAAGGTTTAGCATGCATCTTATTGTAGCCAGTTTTGGACACAAAACAAAAATCTAGGTTCTTGAAAACACCTCAGCAAAATGTGTTTCTTGGCAAAGATGACTTGGGCATCATCAGTGGACATATGATGGACAGCAGACTTTTTTCTACATAATTATGGTATGGGATGCTTTTGAATGCATAATAAAATTTTAAAAAAAGAGAAAAGCTAAGGAGATCTATAATGCCTGGAAGTAATTTATTTAATCTCTCACTTGACTTCCCAAAATATGTCCACTTTAAAACTCACAAAATGCAGAAATCTTTGCCATGGCAGATTCAAACATGACAAAATCCAGTACACTGATTTATGCATGGCACACAAAATTAAGCTTTTCGTTAATAAGAGGGGCATTTTCAAATCTTATCCTGAATTGTGACCTTTGTCAGATCTGTAGAGACCATAATTGAAGAATGACCTTTGCACACTGTCCTGCTCTGTGTTTCTTCCAGGAAGTGAGAAGGCTTAAAAAAACCTTGTTGAATCAAGTTTAGAGCCATGATGAGGAGAGAAAAATGATTAAAGATCAAAAAGAACAAAGTATGTCCCTTATTAGCAAACCCAAGGAGTAGCTGTTGCTGGTGTTGAACCTAGTGTTTCTGACAGTGGCAGCTACAGTACTACATAAAGAAACAGAATTGCTCTTTTTATGCAGCTAAATAATATGAAAATCAGTGCTTCCACTAATCTTCTACTTCAGAAATGCTTCCAAAATGTTATATATGAGGCCAGTAATCTCCTCAATGAGCGGGAATTCAAAGGCTGAGTATCTGTAACCTTTAACTTTGAATCTTTTAATTATGCTTTTACCTCTAGTTATATATCAGACCTACACATTCCCTGATAGAGTCTAACACTCCTGGAGGTTTGCAGGACTAGTTTGAGTAAAATACATTTTGTGACTGTTACAGAGGTTTGTCTGTCTTGGTTTATTTCACAAGCCTATCCCACAGCAAGTGCTTCTTGCTGGCTTAGTAATTCTAAAAATAAGCAAAGTGACATTGCCAGACATTGACAGGATGAAATATATTATGCCTTTTATATAAAAAGACCCAAAACTTTGCAACACTAAAGAAATGTTGAGGCCAGAATGTTGGTGACATGTCTCTCAAGCATGTTGAGTATCAAGCCTTGCATCAGATCAAGGTTTGTTTCCTGATTCTCCTCCTGATGGAGTAGTAAAAAAAAATATTTGAGACCAGATGCAACACTTTATGGCTCAGAATGTGTAACTTTCTCTGTGCAAGGATGCCTTAATTAATGGAATATAATTTACTGTGTGTAACTCACCCACTCTAATACTTCGTTCATGACACCATGGCTCACAGGATCACCTTCTTTTGGTTCCTAACACTCCCTAGCAGCTCTCCACAGTTGCGTATCTGAAGTGGAAAGTGGTACTTTGCTGCTTTTCTGCCATTCTCTCTCTCTCCTTCTGCAGTCAAACACATTCTGGGTTTGGGTAATTCTTGACCTCTTTTCATTTCCACCATTGATTCCTAATGTTTGGAAGATCACTTCAAGTACTTGGAATGTGGCATTAGTGATACAGATAAGAAATAGGAATGGAGAGCAGGAGGAGGTGAAAATCAGGAGTAAGCCCTCATACTTTCCTCTGTCACCCATTCTCTCTGCCAATGCCTCGCTCTCCTGACCTGCTCAAGCTGTCCCACCTGAATGCCTGGGCTGCTTCCCAGCTCCTTGCTCATGGGCTGTACAGGGACACAGAGAAGCATGAGAGAAGAAACTTGACAGACCATTTCTGTGGTAACCCCATGAAGTCTAAAGTACCTCAAGCTAAGGCTAACAGGCACTAACTTGTTACTAAATCCTGTGGAGGATGCACATGCAGCTACGAAACCTGCTGTGTGGGCACCAAACCTGAGTTTCCTCACAGGAAGGTTTTCTGCAAAGGGTAGGACAAGATAGGATGATTTCTAGTGTAGACCACTGGTGTGCAGCAGGCTGAACCAGATGCTGGGAGTCAGGAATGTGTTCATGAGTTCTAGCCTGCACCTTCAAGCCTCCCAGTGGCAGGCAGAGCCCCATGGGTCCATCTTCTCCACACAGGGATGCACAGGGCCCCCCAGAGATGGTTTACATAGCCACAGAGCAGCAACTGAATCTGGTGCCTGGTGCACATGGGTGCCTCAGGCCTGGTGATGGAGGGGGGAATGCTGGAGGCCCTGGTCACACAGGCAGTGAAGGGTAGCAGCTGATGTGGGGAAGGCTGGAAGATGGTGGCTTCTGAGGAGGCTGGTTATACTGGAACAAAAAATGCCCAGAAATATAGACTCTCTTACTCTGGAGATGTTCAAGATTTGACTGGAGAAAGCCTTGATTTATTAAATATGTTTCGAGCAGGGAGTCAGACTAGGTGACCTCCAGAGGCCCCTTCCAACTTAAATTATTCTGCATTTCTATGCAGAAAGATATATTAATTTTCTAAACCATTCCACACTAGTGGTGAAAGGTATCTTGGGAACTCTCTGTATGAAAGAGGTAATATAAATTTAATGGATTATTATTATTGTTATTACTATTATTATTACTAGTATTAATCTTGTATGAGAGGAAACCTCTGGTAAATACACAGACAGAAGAACAAGGGTGTCTGTTTGCCATGTAGAAACCTTATGCAAATGCAAATCTGTGTGCAGAAGCATAAAGAAAAAATATTATTGCAAAAATAACAATCTGACAGTAACATGCTGCTGCCAAACCGCCATCTCTCCATGAATTAATCTTTCATTTCATCTCTGGATTTACCATAGCTGTTGTGTTGGGAATACACTTATGATTGAATTGAGATCTTCTTACTCTCATTCCTCATGCTACAACATAATAAACACTTTATTGCCCAAGTTTCCTCAGTGTGTATATTATTTGGAATCACAGAATTTGTCTTATAGCAGACTGCAGGAAATCAATAAGAAACATCTTTTAAAAGTACAGAGGCCCAGAGGATTTTCACACAACCAACGAATGAATACATTGAGAGCTGTCACAATAAATAAATAAATAAAATTCATGAATATCTGCCAGTCTCTTGTGCCTTAGAAATAAAAATTACAGCATTTTCATTTTTATGTTCTCTCCACATATTGTCCTGGAATAACTCAAGTCTTCCTGCATTAGAGAGGCTTTGATTAGTGACTGATACTGACTGATAGGAAGACCTGTCAGAAATAGGAGCTTGGAAATACTCTGGAAAACAGCATGGGTTTAATGTCAAGAAAGAACTTCCTTTAGCTTTTGAAAGAAACTAAAGCAATGCCCTAGTATTTTACCCATTAATTGTGGGGTATTTTAAAAAGCAGTCAGATCTTTGTATCTTTCAAGTTTGTCTAGAATGTGTTAAATTTTTTACTCCATAAGTGGGACACCGTGTCAGCTGGACTTCTTGATTTTCTTCAACATTATTAGTATCTTAAATCTTCCCCAAATTATATTAGACTACCAAGAAATTGCAGTATCTTCCCTTATCCCACTTATATTTATTCAATCAAATTACTAGCCAAAATTATTACTCCTTTCCTTTCCCCTTTGCTCCACAGAATTCTTTTTAGCATGTTTGTACAGTTTGTAAATGAAATTCTGCATTTTGATTGTGTTTTGTTGCATATTTAGTACTCTGAATGAATTAGGAATTTTAAAGAATCATTAAAATTATTTCTTTAGAAAATGAGTAATGCCTGGAAATCAGGTGCTTACAAATGATGAGAAAGAAGCACTTATACATCTCCTAAAATATCACCTGTTTGTGTCTTGACAATGAAGAGAGAGAAGAGAAAGACTATGTGATTTGGTCTGTGTGGCTTGCGAATTAGATCTGACTGGCTGACATTTCCTGGAAGAGTCAATCACTGAAAGGAATTGTGATGTAGGTTCAGTAGGTGAAATTATGTCTAGGATGAAATTAAGCCCTAATTAAGATGATCCCGTTACTCAATCTTAACTAGCGACTGTGTTGTTTGTGTTGTTTAGCTTTAATGAGAATAGGTCTGTGCTAATTCAGCACACTGGGATGGAAGGCAAGGTAAGGATTGCTTCAGCTTCAGAGAGGGAGGGGTTGGACTGCCATAGGGAAAACAAGTGTTGGGCAGCTTCTTCCTCCATTGACTGGGGGCTGGAAGACTTCTTTACATCCGAAACACTGCTATCTTGTTTGCAGCTTTTTTTGGGCTGCTTTTTGGTGAGTTTATCACAGGGGTTTTTATTTGTAATAAGGCAATGTTGTTTAATGCTATGTCAGCAACTTGTCAATGGATTGCTAATAAAAGGCAGGACCTATGTTTTTCTATATTTGCTGCTCTAGTCAGGTATCTGTTCAGTTCTGTCACACAGTTTGTTTTGTTTTAAAATCTGAGTTTTCTGAGAAATCTTTCTGCTACTCTTCAAAGTGAATTTCTCATTATCTTAGAATGAAATTATGCTGTTAAATTAACTCCTACTTGGGTGTGGACTCCATTATTAAGCATTTTGTTTGTTCAGCTTCAAAACCTCCCTCTAACCCTTAAATGTGGATTATTTTCCTGTAAACACACTTAGTTATCATGATAATCTCATTTGGCTATTTGACTGGAAGAGCTCAATGGAAAATGCAAACATCTGAATGCCCACGGCATAGATAATAACACGTCATAGACAGCTCAAAAGTATATTAATTTCACACACATATTACCAATACGTTACCTCTCCTACCAAATTTTTCCTTGAGAAAAAAAAATAGATGGCAGTTCCCCACATTGAAATAAACTTCTCCTAACTGAAAAAAACATTTGCAAAGGGAGAATAAAGGCAATACAGGTAATATCTATAAAGGCTTTGATGTAAAATAAATACTGATCTGAAAGGCACTGTATTTAGACAGTTTGGAGGCTGGGGAGAGGAAAAAAGAAAAGAATTAAGAGCGTAAGTGAACAGCAAGAAGCAACAGAAAGGCCATTTAAATACATGGTAACAGCACCTTTTCCTATCTCTTCTGTAATGTGAATGATTTCTCTTACGTGCTTTGGGAACATTCTACTCTTTCCCTGCTGTTAATTACTGCATTAATACACTTAAAATGTTTAGAGGCAAGAATGGGGAAGCTGCTTGAAATTGTTTCCAAGCAGGTGTCTCAGTTCAGATTCTCTGCCCTCTTTCCAAGCTTCACCTCTCCTGTTCATTCTTTCTTACCATATTCAACATGTGTCTTTGCTGAACGTGCAGAAGGAAGAGAAGCTGGGGATTTATAGCATACTTAATTCTCAAGGAAGTTGGATCAATATTCAGGACACAAGGCCCTGATAACTGTAAACCTTCCATCTATCACTGGACACCTCAGGGAAACTCAGAAATCACTTGGTTATCCCTCCCTGGACTCTTCCCCCTTCCTTGCTTAAGCTTAGCTGAGTGCACTATGTGACTCTTCCTTTGCTGTTCTACTTCTTAGGTCTTAGCCAGAAATGAGGAAAACCAAAGGAAAAAGGAGACTGTTTCTTCCTTCAGTGGGTCTATAACACTTTAGTTTGCTTCAAGCAGTATCAGTGGTTGGTTTGTTACTTGTCTACCACCTTGCAGAAGGCAAATACTTTCAGCTATGACTGGGGTAGAAGTGGTCAGTATCACCTAATGCCCCAGAAAGTGGATTAATGTGTCCAAATGGCAAATGGTCCCAGTGGAAAATTCCCAGTGTGGCCCAACAGCCATTACTTGAACTCAAGCCTGTAGCTGCACCCCTGAGGTCAGTATTGGGAGACAGAAACAAAGTTTCCTGCTCCAGGTGGAGTGGGAGTATAAAAGAACTTCCAAAGGAGGGAATGAGCTCCACAATGGAAAGCGTTTGAAATGAACTTGTTCATCAGGTTCCTGTTCTTCGCCTGGGACTTAACTTCAGAATACTAATGGAGCTGCACTGAGCAGCAGCTAATTCAGTTTAAGGCAGCCAGAAGCCAAGCATGAAAACAAGGCAGGCAGAGACAGTGGCACTGCCAGCTGGGGCCCAGACTTCCAACACCCATCTGGTGGTGGAAGACAGCATTACAAACAGCCTGGTGAAGCCCCAGCATGTCCATAGTGAAGAGGTAGGTTAGAAGTCAAGCCAGCTTAGTGTTTCTGCCAGTACATTTACAGCTACAATTCACTTGAACCTCTAGTTTGTTTTTCTCCTAGCAGTAAACCTTGCTCTAAACCTAACCTGACTGATTTCCTAGGGAAACTGGCAGTTGACCTACCCCGCTAGCACCCCCTTTGCAGCCCCACTCCTCCTGGAATGCCAGGATTTGTCTCTCTCCAAATTCTAAACATTATCCCAAACTTAGCTGTGGGCTGAAAAGACTTAAGCCATAGGAGAAGCCATGACTCAGAATAACATTTTGGGAAGAATTTCTGATACAGTCTAATCCGTTTGCAGCTGCATTGTAGCCCCACCACATCGACAATTTCTGACTCTGTCTTTCTACTAATGCTAATGGTAACCCCAAGATTTCAGGTAAGCTGAGGCTTATTTCAAAACTCCCTTCAGTAACCTAGAGGAAGAAGTTGTCAGGGAGTTTTCTTGGCACACCTCATTCTTCTGGTATACATTTTCCAGTACCTGGAGCTCTAGGCTTTGTCTCTCTCCATCCCCTAGGTTAGGGCTAACCCTAAAGCTAACCCTAAGCCTCAAAGTAGGTTGAGACTTAGCCAGAGATCCCTTTCTAGACTCTTGAGGAAGCAGCTGTCAGGAAAGAATTCTTGGTGCAGCCTGCTCTTACTTTTTGGCCCCTTGCAGCCCAACATCTACCTCTAGCTGTAGACTTTGCCTGCTCATTGCTCCTTATACAGTTTTTCTGACGTTCAGGAATTAGACTCGCTCATCTTTTCCAGCTATTTTTTTTTATTTTATTCAACATTTGTCCAACATAATTCTTTGTTTTGAATTATCTTTGTCCTTTTTTCAAGCATGTGTGAAATTTTTAGCCATGAACATCGTTCTATTTCGTTAAAATTATATGGAGCAAAATTTTGTTTTCTTTTTCTCCATACAGTCCTACAGATGTCTTATGTAATCACATGTCATTCTACTGTGAGACAGACTGCATCTACCTTACTCATTACTTTATTATTTGGCCATTCAATGTTACTTTAGTTACATAGATACAATAGTCATACCTTATATTTTCTTGGTCATCTTAGCATCTCTTTAGCCATGTCTTGTTCTTGAGTATTGTTCTTCCAGGAATATTAGCCCAGATCAGGTAAGATCTGAAATATGATACATAATGCCATGTTGATATAAAGAGAAATTAAGACTTAAGTCAGAAATAACCGCATCCCTGTGTTTTATTCATATAAAACCAGTCAGACTGCTATTACTCCATTTCTAACAATGACAATGCCAGATTGCTTCAGAGTGTCCCGGGCGCAGGTCTGGCACAGGCATTGTTTGATTGTGCTTGACAACAGCATGCCTCTCTAATGCAGCCCGTTTCCTTCATCCACGTTGTGGGATAATTTTCTCTTACTTATTTATGATTATTTTAAGACAGTAGTTCTATATTGGATACACTCAATTTGCCCCAGTTTAAAATCTTAAAGATAAAATTGGCAGCAGATTACTGTGAGGGTGGATGGAAAGCAGAAACAAGTTACTAAAACAGGGATTGTCACCTGCAGTGTCAACAGACTTCATATACGGTATGCACGATACAACAGACTTAATATATCCTATGCAGATATGGCCCTATATGACATCCTATATGATGTTGCAATCTATATTCTGAAAGCCTTATTGCTTAGATTCAGGTGCTTATGTGAGAAACTGACCCTCAGTTTAACCAAACAAGTTTCTTTCCTTGATTTTTATGATTAAAAGCTTGAATTCTTGAACTTTAAAAGTTATGAGATCAGAAGATACATTAAATACATCTTTATTTCATTCTGGAGGATGTATTAATTATTAAATTATTCTGGTAGCCTTGTTCTGATTTGCAAATTGAGAGGTAGCAATATTTCAAGGATCCATCACACAGACGGCTTTTCACAAACATATTCTTTTATTTCTTTGGTCTAAAGGCCTCTTAATAAAGTCCTTATATGCTTTTACCATAATTACTGAAGTTCAGTAATTTTTAATCCTCTGACCCCTGGATCTGTAAGGGTTTCCTTATGACTTGTAGGTACCATTATAGGGTAAATTCCGTACCTTTCTAAATCTGGCTCTGGTCCTGAGACTCTAAATGAAGCTTGTATCTCTGAAAATCAAAACTATTATACTTCATTTTGGTAGTTTATGTAACTATCTCCTGGCAAGCTTCACATAGTCTGTGCCCTGTCTATTTAGGGAAAAAGAACTAGTATTGGCCTAGCTCACTTTTTTAAATTGTCACTTGGACCACGTACTGTGTTTATATTTTGAGGTCAGGAAACAAAATGAGTTTAAAAAAACTATTTATTACCATTATTCTTCATGGACATATAGTTACATGGGGAAAAAAAAATCATTAGTTACAGTTAGAATCATTTATTTTGGAGGTTTTTTACCCATCAGAAAGTTTATTTCTCTGACAAATCAGGTTGAATTGATGCAGCTCAGTTTATTTGTTTCTGGAAACTGGAAATTATAACCTTTAGCATTCTATTTCTTCAATGCATTTCATTACCTTTAAGACCATTCAGAAGTTCATGAGATGGCTAGACAAAGCTGATCTGTTCTAGTGTTGGCTGTAGTCACACTTTGAGTAGAAGACTGGTTGAGAGGTTTAGAAGTCTCTGCCAGTCAGCATTTCTATGACACTATGGTTTCATCGGATAATTTTACTTGTGAGAAATGTACATTGTTAAATGGACAACATGTTAACTATACTAAATGACTTCTCAAATGGCAAGTCAATTTCTATTGTCCTTACAATAATTAGGAGATTCTTCAGAAAGAATTTATAAAATATCAATGTGCTTATTTATATTTTCCTGTACTTCCTAGAAATTATTAAAACTTTTCAAAATTCAGCTTTCAATTTAAAAAAGAAGGCTCAGTTTTTACACACAAATGTATATTCCATCTGTAGTACTTCCAAGTCTTAAATTTAATGATCTGGAAGAAAAATGATCTGTGTGATCAGAAAAAAAGGGACAGGTTTCATGCTGCAGTCTCTCTCTACTAAGATTTTGGAATGGACGTTCAAATGACACTTTGGTAACTAATTCCTGCTCTTAGGTAACTAACTCCTATTCACTTTCAATGAAAGTGAAGTGCCTTCTTGCTACTCCTGCCTTTGAAATTCTAGCGTGGAGTTCAGTTTCAGAATCCCTGAGCTCATTTGGTCAACATACTTGTAGGGTAAAGAAGGTATTTTAAATTTATTCTCCCTTGAAAAGTAATTGTAAAAAGATATTAAAGAACGTTTGAACCATGCTGAGCCAGGAGAAAAAAGTCCTGAAGGGCTATTCTTTTGACTCCTCCCTAATAGATACAGAATAATAGGAGGAAAAAAAAATTACCTTCCATCTTCTGGCCTCAAAAAGAGAGGAAAGAAGATTTATATCCCCTGAAATTACTGATAGATTCACTTTTGTAAGCCTCAGGGAATAGAAATTTAAAAAAAAAAAAAAAAAGATTGTGACTGGTTTAGTATTACTTCTTATATTCTGGGAATTAATCTCCTACTTTTTTCTTCCTTCTCTGAATCTTGAGGAAGCTATGTAGAATTTGCAAGTTTGTTCTTTGCATGAGAAACAAATTTCTTGCACATTTGTTCTCTGGAGATCATGGAGGTAGGTCCAAAATCTTTCAAAACTTCCTTATCTTCAAGCTGTCTTTCATCCTTCGTCCACTTCTGTGATCCATATATAACTGTATTGTACCTGGTTTGGGGAAAACCCTCGTGACAGCTGGATGAAAGGAATGAGAGGGGTACTGGTAGATGAAAAGCTGGACATGAACCAACAACCATAAGCCAGCTGTATCCTGGCCTGCATCAAAAGAAGTGTGACTAGCAGGTTGAGGGAAGTGATTCTACCCTCCTGCTCCACTCTGGTGAGACCTCACTAGAGTACTGTGTCCATCTCTGGGATCCCCAGCACAGGAAAGTCATAGAACTGCTGGAGCTTGTGCAGAAGAGGGACACAGAAATGAGGATGGAGCACTTCTTTTACGTGGAAAGGCTGAGAGAGTTGTGGTTGTTTAACCTGGAGAAAAGGCGGCTCCAGGGAGACCTTACTGTGGCCTTTCAAAACATAAATGGGGTGTACAAGAAAGAAGGGGACAGATTTCTTGGCAGGGCCTGCAGCAATAGGAGAAGGGGTAATGGTTTTAAACTAATAAATGATAGATTCAGACTAGATAGAGGGAAGACATTTTTTTATGATGAAGATGATGACACACTGCAACAGGTTGCCCAGAGAGGTGGTAGATGCCCCATTCCTGGAAACATTCAAGGTTAGATTGGACAGGGCTTTGAGCAACCTGATGTAGTTGAAGATGTCCCTGCTGATAGCAGAGGGGTAAGACTGGATGACTTTTAAAGGTTTCTGCCAAACCAAACCATTCTGTGATTCTGTATGCTAAGAAACAGAACCCTCACAAGAACATTAATTCATAAAGCTAATTACAATCTTGTCTGAAAACAACAAATATTAACCTTTCATTTGTAGAAATAAAACTCTAATACTTCTCTCAAATTCAGAATTCTCTTAAACAGCAGATTTCCTGTCATCGCTTTCCTATATACTCTTTCAGAACATCAGAAGTGCATGCTAAACTGAGTGACACAGTACTTTGTAGTTTAAAACATCAGATAATCTCAGTGTTTTATGTAACTAGGCGGAAGGATCATTTGAGTTCCGCAAACAGGTTTCAGTAATGTCTAGTGCACCAGGTGACTCATGAGGGGTCCTGAAAGCAACTCAGCCTTGGATTGCCTTGTGGCCACATCTCCTCAGAGACAACTCAAACTTTGAGTTGTCCTGTAAACTGAGACTAAACAGGGCAGCGCTCTGCGTAATTCAAAGGAAGGACACCTGGGTTGAGCTTTGAATTCCTTCAACAAAGGGTGTGCCCTGAGTCCCAATCAAGCCACTATTCAGCTGCCTAAAAGTCCAATAAAGACAAGCCCTAAGTGTCCCCATCTGGCTTCAACAGACAAAGACATGCAATGCATGTCTGGGCCCAGACAACAGAGAGACATGCAAAAGATGGGGCATAGGATAAGGGGGAACGCTGCTAAGGGCAAACGTGGAAGGTGGTGGTGTCCACACCCACATTGTCCTGCCCGCTCTCACTCTCGTAGCTCAAGGAAACAAATCCCCTCGGATTCAGGCTGAGGACTGGGAATTGCTTCTTCAGCTCTGCGAGGAGACCCTTCCCCCTTGGCCAGGGTGCTGGCTGAGGTACCGTGCTGAGAGCCCCCACCTGCAGAGGGGTGAGTGAATATTTGGTACGCGTTGTTTGTGGCCTCCTCGGGTGATTGACTCGCACACATGTCGTGTTCAGTGCGCCCGTGAACTGTGCTGGTGCGGTCCATGCGCTGCCGCGGTGCTCACAGTGAACCCCGGGAGCTGCCCGCGGGCGGGACCTGTGGGGTCTGTGACTCTTGTGGGCCCTAACACCGCATTGCGGGGCTGGGGCGCGGTGTCAGGAGTGCATTTTGTGAATCTCTTGTGGTTGTCCTCAGTGTAGTCTTACTTCTCAACTGCCATAGTGCCTTTCTCCGTTGTAGCCATCAAACCTGCGGTAGTGACGTGGGGAATCTGCACGTGGGGTTTACAAACCCTTCAGCCCAGTGTCTTTCCATCACACTATGCTATGTGCAGGGTAGATTACTGTTCCTGCCTCCGTTCTTATGAATGTACTGCACACATGTTCAACAATTCCCCACAGATTTTTGGTATCTGTTTTGTGGAGTGTGGCCCTTGTATTCTACGATGGAGCAGCTTTGCTGGTGGGGAAAGAAAAGCTTATTCCATGTGGGGTTTTTTGGTAGAGATTGAGTTTGTGTGAATACGGAAGATGAAAAAGAGGGGTTATGTAAATAATTAACCTTTGAAAATAACTCTTGCCTTTGGAGTGTGCATATCAATATGATATAATTACCAGATTTTATTCAGTGTTGGCTGAAGATCACCATAGGTAATTTAAACAGTGAGCTCGCATTTACATACCGTACAGGCAGCACATTGAAAGCCTCTCTGAGAGGAGGCCAACATGGCTATGTATCTACTTGAGATGCTCCAGTAGTGTTTAATTTTCACGTTTCTAACTTTCTCTTCATCTTTAATACTTTCTGACAGTCTTTCACAAGGTATTACCAATACTTTGATCTGAATTGAACTGATTGACCTGTGATCAGGTCAAAACTAATGAGCATTGGAAGGAAACATCAGCTGTATTCTGGTAAGATTTTAGTGGGGCGTTTCAAAAATCCTAGCTTGTATTTTCAATCAGCCTGGAGCTGATTTTCTAGTCAGCTATCTGTCTGGTTATTAAAGTAAATTGCTTTGAATGAGTACAGATAAAATCTGATTGTGTATGGGGCACAGTTCAACAAACCAAGTGAAGGAGTCAGAAGACAGTCACAAGATATTTTCAGGTACAAATAGTTAGAAATTTTCTGAAAGTATTTTACTTTCCCCTGCAGTTATACATAGAGACAAGAGACTAAGAAACATTTTTCATCATGAAAAAGATGATGCCTGAGGAATTTGAGCTTTAGTGTAGTCTGCCAGAGACTGTCTGAGTAGCAACTGGAACAGGAGTTTTCTCTGCCTTTTCACAAGAGAAATTTACCCACTTCGGGTTAATTCTGATGAAGAACGGGAAAATCATTTTCAGGGTATAGAAACCAATTTCTATTCCCAAGTTATTTTCCAGTGAGTGTGTAAGTCAATGGACTAACTTTCACTTCAGATTTTAATTGCAGTCAAATTTCTCAAGAAGCATACTCAACTGGATTAGAATAGAACAATTCCTGTTCTTACTGAGTTTTAACAAAAGAAACTGTTTATCTCACAGCCTTCCTCTGCAGTGCCAGGCAGTAACAATATGTGAGAAATGACCCAACAGTGAAATACTTGGGTTTTTATTGCTTACCACTGTGCATTGGCATCATTCATTTGATTGACACATAATAACATCCCTTTCTCCATAAAAGCTGCAGTTTTGCTGTATTTATTTAGGTTTCAAACCAATATTCCACTTTTATAATGTGTTAATGTTTGCTTGTAAGCAGTAAAGTGAATGTTTTTGCGTTAACTGTGACAAGGATGAATTTATTAAGTGACTGGAACTAAACCTTTTTATAGGCAGGACTCCTTTTATTTGCCCACATTCCTGAATAACATGTAAAGCATAACATCCTGCTGCTTTGAAAACATAAAAATCACCTTAATGTGGAGGTGAAGAGATTAAATATCACTTAAATAGATGGTATCTGGTCTCCAGTGAAACCCCATTCATCTGCCCTATACAGATTCTTTTTGGCAGATGATGTTCCTTGTAACTGACTTTTGTTTTTTATTGCCTGTAGATCTTCATGCTGTGGCCAAACATTATAACATTATATTATTCACTTTAATGGCAAGCAAGGGAGAATAAAGATCTTGTCATCCATTTTCTGTTCATTATGTCCTGTGTCAATCCATCTTGCTTATTTTAGCACTTCAGGTCCACTAAGGTAAAAAATATTTACTGTCTTTGGGATATGGACTGCTTTTTTAGGCTACCCCAAAGGTCTTATCTCAACCTTCTGAAATTAAGATGCCATTCATGAACGGCATTTAGGGAAGAAGCAGCACTACCTACGTTACAGCCCAGGAAGCAAATATGGGGATCAGGTGGGGTTTATTTAATTATTATTATTATTTAATTAAAGGTAGCTAGGGAGATGGATTTTCAGTTCACATGAAAAAATACATAATGACTGCTTGTAAGCCCTGTGTATTGCATACTATGACTTGCATATTTTCAAATACTTAAGAAGTGAGAATAAACTTTCCCTATTAGCCAAACACATACCTTTGGAGAATATTTTAATTCATTTTTATTTCATAGACTTGATATGCAGATTATTATTACTCTCTTCCTGTACTTTACTATTTTGAAAAGTTTTCTATAATTGCATATTGTGGTAATAATTTAAGTGCTTTTCTCAATAACCTTTAAAATGTTGAATTGTACAGTAGGAAGCCAGTGTTATCTACCTGACTGTGTGAAATTGTCTATTTATTCTTATCATTGTATTTTATTCAGTAAGCTACCTGTTGGCAGACATCCTTTCATGTTCCATGATCTACAAATTCTTTAGGAGTGCTTAACCGGCAAAATTATCAGAGCTTTTAGAAAACCCAGGCTACATCATCTTAATTTATATGCTCATTGACTCCGTTTAAATCCTGGTCTTAAATTGTTTTAAAAAAGATTTTTATGTCATTATACTTCTTGGTAACCTTTTTTTTTGCTTGTGTGTATATATATATATCTATATCTATCTTTTATATGTTATATATATAATTTGCAAGACCTTTCACTTGCCTTACTGACTTTTCCTGGCTTAAGCTTTGACTTTTTCCTTTGTTCTTTTCTGGTGATGAGAGTCCCCTGGCTGAAACTGGTCTGGCTCTTCTCCCCTTGCTGAAGTGCTGTGGGGCCACTGCCTTGTTTTGCTATCACCCTCATCAGCCAACTGCTGCTTCTCCTCAGTGACACCGATGTTTGCAAGCATGAATTTCAGATTTGTCATATTTGTATGGAAGCATCTGTAGATTTACTTTTTTGGCTGAGTTGTCCCTGGGTAATTGGGGTGTTATTTGTTTAGACAGTTCTTTAACTCTGGCCTTAAATGAGTGCATTCAATGAGACAAGAGTTTGGCATGAAAAGCTGAAGATACAGAGGGACATTCATGAGATATTCCACTAATCAGCATCATACTCAATTTACAATTATTTTGTGGTAAAGAATTTAAAATCTTCTATGAAATCTGTTAATTTCTTATGGATACCCAGCATAGAATATACAAACTTTACCTGTCTTTCTCAAATATGGACAAGTTTATTTTTTCACTCAACTCCTTAGTCTTCATTCTCCCTCTCCTTGCAATTTTTTTTTCTTTCTTCATTTTTTCAGTACATGATTTCTGCATCAGAAGACTTCCCTTTACATAATTTTTTGATGCCTTCCCCCCAACATATCTCTTTTGCGGGACCTGAACTTAGTAAAATTTGAACTTGTATAGTATTCTGGGTCTTAAGGGTGCCATACATGCTTGGGAGGTATTTTCTGATTCTGAACAATTAACAAACCCATAAAGTAATTTAATGTTACTTGAGCAGTATGTAAATTCCTTGCTTTGTCCCAAGACACTTCAAACAAATTTAAAATGCTCCCTGGCAGATTTTCACATTATATTAATGTGATGCATGGAAGACACAAAATGATTAGACACATCCTAGAGTAAAGAAACAGCAAAACTTAGAGGTCAGTTTTGCTAGCAATGTGTCACTTGGCTAATACCACATACTGTTTTAGAAAAACAGTTTAAAAATAGTGATTTTGCACTGGGACCTTTTGCTCTAAGAAGTGACGAAGCTGGCCAGGGAGAGTAGCAAATTAACTCTTGTATTCTTACAAAAGCAATTCACTAATTTGCTACTGCTTGCTTATGGATGAGGTCAGACACTAAAGAAAGTCTAGAATGCTCCATCAATGTGACCCTACTGCTGAAGAGATGGGGAGTAGGAGATACTATTTTCTTTTTTTCAAGCCTGTGAGGATTGTTTAGCCGTAATGAATTTAATCCAGGTTCTTTTCTCACTATAGCTTTAAAGTAGTACACGAAAAATTTGCAAATGGTATTTCCCTGTGCAGCTTTGAATTCACTGTTTTTGTGGCAGTGAGGTGAACGATTTACCCTCCTTTCCACTGGGAAGATGTAAAGCAACCTAAGTAAAAATTTCCTCATTTAGATGTTGTCTTAATAAATTGTCAAATGCTGTCACTGAGGAAAAATTATCTCTAAAGATAATTTAAATTAACAGATTGTATTTCATGCAGTCTACAAGCTATGTGAACTTCCAGATGGGACCCATGGCAAAAAGACAGTGGGCCAACCCAGGCCTTTCTGCCTGCAGTCTCTGTGATTACAAGAACAGTTGGAAAAGGTTAACTCTTTTTTTTTTTTTCTATCCCAAACTCAATTTTTTTGAAGCTGTTAAGGAGAAAGAGAGTTTACTGAGAAAAGAAGAAAGGAGTGAAGGACTGACAACTTGTAAAAGTTTCTGCAGAGGATTTGTTTATATAATCGTGTTTGTTATGGAACAAATTAAGGAAAATGTTACCACAGAGACAAAAAAAGCAAAGGGGAGGGGGAGGAACCTGTAATTTCTGAAATGTAAGTGGACGTGTTCATTTTCTATGTCAGCCTTGGGTTTAGCTTCTCCAACGATCATTATATGCTGGATTGTTCTTATTTAAAAACATACCCAATAGAACCCTTCCCAACAAGTCAGTGAGGATGGTATTTTATCCTACTTGCATGATTTTGAGAAGTGTAGCAGTAGTGGTGCAAACCAAGCTTATGCCTCAAGTGGTTAGCAAGTGATTCCAGTTCAGACATCCTTCCAGTTCTCTGGCCCCACTGTGGACACAGTAGGAGTGATTTTTTTGTTAGAGTAACACCAGAAATTTAAAAATGAGATTTCAATATCAATGTGTTTAGCGCAGCACAAGCACAAGGTCAGAGAAAGCCTGTGCTCCAGAAAACATACCGTTCTAAATGGAAAAGAACTATAAAGAGAATATTGAAAAACTTCCATTAACAAGTTGTTTTTCTTGAAGTGAAAGGGACTTCCAGATGAATGAATATCACCGCAGAAAGTAATGACATGACTTATAAATGAAAGCTTTTCTCAAGGAAGGGAAAACCTATAATTTATTTTTTAATTTAAAAGATATGTGCTGAGAATTTTTCATTAAAAAATATTTAATTTTGAAGAAATGTTATAATACGCCCCTAAAACTTGTGGCCAAATCACAAATAGACAGGAGTGATTGCTATTACAGTGAAATTTTTCATGAGGGAAAAATATAATAAAAAACTCATGTGCTTCCTCACTTTACTCAAAGGGACGGTAAAGATTAAAAGGCTTTGCCAGATAACAGAAAAAGTCACTGGTAGAGATGGGGCTCAAAGAAAGCTCCTTTAAATCCTACTGTAACAAAATAAATAGACATAAACTGTTCTGGGCAATTTTGCCAAGAGGTTCCTGCCAGAGATACAGTGTTTAAACAATTCTCTTCCTCAGAGAGTAAGATTCCTCAGAATTTTTGGGAAACAACAGGCAGTTTTCAGACATACTCTCAGTAGTCCTTATAATTTGTGGATTGACCATCTCATCCATGGATGTTTTCTGTATGAAGAGCTTTGTGATAAGCCAGGTTAACGCTGTGACCACAGTTGAAAAATTACCCTTTTTTCTAATCATCACACATTTGCCTTTGAGTGAAGAGTGGCCCTCTGTGTTTTGCTTTATCTGGGTCTGTATATTGGTGAAGGGGACTAAAACATTAGGTATACCTTTTTGTGTTCTTTTCAGAGGACTGGGGTTTTTTTTCCAATATTTGGAAGATCACAATTCCTTTCTATCTGCAGCTGACAGGAAGGAATGCAGGGAATTCATTGCACCTTGACTCCAGTTACTCCAGTGTGCCAGTCTGAAAGGTAGACTGGAACGATGGAAAGCTGCTAACACAAAAGAAAATAAATTTGGGCTATCAATTTGGGAATATGGAACAGCCTCTCAATTCAGGAACAAGGGAAGATCATGCAGGAGAACTGTAATTTTCAGTCTTTTCTCTGGTTTCTTCTGAGGTTGTGCAAAAGCACTAAGCATTTTCCAGAGAGCTAAAAGTCAAGTCACATGTGCATGTAAATTATAATATATCCAGTTATCTTTATTATTAGCTTTG
>VZTU01021988.1:0-38694 GCA_013400835.1 Zapornia atra | reverse complement strand
ACCAACAAAAAACCAAAACCAAACAACGAACCAAACAACCCCACAAAAAACCCCAAACACCAATAAGTCCCCACACAAAAAAAACCTAACACAAGAAAATTATGAATATTTTTCTATTCAAGACCTTGAACAAAATTAGACTTTATATATTATTTTGATGTTTATTTCACTTTGTTTGTATTTAGATATTTTCTCTTGATGGTCTTCTGGGTTTGGTTTTTTTGCATGATTTTATTGGGGTTTTATAATATTTTTCTGTACTGTGCAAGCTGACGGTGACTGTGTTAAGTTTGGTTTATGTATGTTATGAATTTGGAACAATATTTGTAAAATTTATTGGACCATCTGTTTAAACTGACTGGCAAGGAAAGATCTTCGGTTTGTGCTGTAAACAAAATAGGATGATGGTGACAGTGAAAGACACCAAAGTGGTGTCTCAGACTGTGATTTGTTTCCACATGACTAGTTAATGTGAATTGGTCTCTGGGAGAGGAGATTGTAGGAATGGCACAGAGGTGCCAGAGGAGGTGGCACAGCTCTAAATTTGAGTAGTACCTGTTTCTTTGAGGAGAATTGGTTTTGAACTCACAACTTGAGTAACTGACACTGATGCACTCTGTTTCTTGTTCCTTGTGGCTTGCTACATGTAGCACTAGAGGCGAGTCCCCTGTAGAGCATCAGAGCCTGCTGCTGTAAAAGGAGCTTAGTATACTGAATAAACTGTTCTATCTAGCAGAAGACTTGTCATCTGTTGTTGATTGATGTTTCAGCCAGCTCACTTTAGTGAGTTTAGTGTAAGATTTTTCGCTAAGAAAATGGAAAGCAGTTACCATTCACTTACAGTTATCACACAACCCTGAGCCTTAACTTTGAAGCGTTCTGTGGCTGTTTACTCTTGAACAGCTTGTGAAACACAAGAATGAGCAGAAAACTCACACACCATAACTTTCCCCAAAATGTTTTAAAAATTACATCCTCATTGCATATTTTTATATGAGCTTATTTCAGATTTTAAAAAAAGCAGTCTTAGATGTTTCTAAATATTTGAAATGCATATGCTTCAGGTGAAACAGTTATTAAAGGTTTCTCAACCTTCAAGAGTGTTCAGGCTTTTAGTTTGCATGTAGTGGATTAAATGGTTTTTTGTCTAATATTTTGTGAACAGAAATGAAAAATAAATTAACATATCTTATATTGCCCTTAATTTCTTCAGAAAATTATTTTTTTATTCTACAAGGCATAAAGCTTTGCTAAATTCAGCTGAAGGAGTAAGTTGCTCAGCATCTTTCCAGGACTATATTTCTTCAATGCCTTCATCATGAGGAGTGTATCAATTCCAATGCTTGCAGACAATGCCAGCTCAGTGTGGCCAGACAAAGGCTAATTCTGGTTTTGAAACTGAAGTTATAGAGCACTATTTTAAAGCAAGAAAGGGAGAATGTGTTAGGGAGAATGTACATGGTTACACTGCCAAGGTAGGTTTTGGTCAGGAACTGGCACACGTGTCTGCACACATAGACTGGAGCACTTGCAGTTGGTTTACCACAGGTAGACCAAAAATTCCAGAAAACCAAAGTGATTTAGTTAATAAAGATGAAGCAGATTAATGTTTCACATTATAGCTAAAACTTGACATTTGTACCTCTAATTTGAAATTGAAAACTTTTAAAATGTTTTCATGGCATTCTATGTAGCTCTGCTGTCCATTTTTACCAGAACATGGCTTTAACATAAAAAATGTGAATCTTAGTGAGGTGCACTTCAGCAGTCAAGCATTCTGCCACTGCTTTTAATAAGAAAACCCAGGTAATCTTCATGTTCTGAAGATGACACTAATCATTGTTTAATCTCTTCATACTGGGAAGTCATAATTCTCATCACTAAACCTCTTAACTACATGAACATTGCAACATGTTTATGAATCTGTACATTACACATCTCTAAGTCATGACTACTGGAGCATATCTATAGTTATGAAGCAGGTACAGGAACATTAATTTTGATATCCATTTTAATAACTTGGTTAAGAACATTATACCATACTTCTACCCAGGAAAGTCATACTAAAAAGAAAGTATTGATGTCTTTCTTCCCAGAAGACAGTTACATAAACTATAGAAGGAACTCAGCAGCATTTAACAGTGGTGCTCTCCTCTCTGTTCTGGTTTGCTTTTGCTGCACTGTATCTGTAACTTTCATATGGAATAGTACTAAATGCTGTAGTTTTAATATCTGTGATAACTGATCTACA
This sequence comes from Zapornia atra, assembly GCA_013400835.1. Classification (NCBI taxonomy): domain Eukaryota; kingdom Metazoa; phylum Chordata; class Aves; order Gruiformes; family Rallidae; genus Zapornia; species Zapornia atra. The sequence goes on along the minus strand of VZTU01021988.1, from coordinate 36,443 downwards.
TATTGCACGTGTGCCTCATTGAAGTATTTTTTTAAATAGCTATTTTGTAAATCTGGGCTGGCCTTTACATCATATATCTAAGAAAACTTGAGTGGATGAGAGAAATCTTTGCATCAGTGAATTCAGTGGCAGAAATCCTCTTGACATCACTGGAACCAAGACAAGCTTCAATATGCTAGTCATCTTCCACAGCCCTAAGAATAAGATTGTTTATTGTAAATTTATTTTTTAAAAAGTACTCTGCAATAAGCATCTTTTGAAATAATAAATTCTGTGATGTCAGTTGGAATCCATGCAACTTCATTATAAGTGCTTTTAAAGTTGTGTATAACATAGGCGGATACTTTGGTATTTGGGATTTGCTATTGCATATCTATCTTGTTTAACATGTCTAAAGTGCTCTGAGTATTCAGTGCTTGGGTTTAACCTAAAATTGTGTAAAATGCATAGTAGACTTCAATACCACTGTTTCTGTGGCAGTTTTGTACGATATCTGCCGCATAATGAAATGAGCAAAGTGAAATTGTTCAAAAACATTTATTCTTAAGTTATTTGTTGAAAGTTTTACATTTAACTTGATTTTTTTTCAAGTTACTGGTATAAAATTACTTCCTTTATAAACCTGAAATAAACCTAAGTTTGAAAGATCAGTGCTTTGGAATTGTTTGCAAGCTTGCTATTTATATTCCAAAGTTGGAAGATAGATAAACAATAAAGATTTAAATGGAAATTTGGGGAGTCCTTTTCCTTAAACAGAAATATGAGGTGTGATTTCTGAATTTGAAGTGGTTTATAAATGAATGTTGTAAGGAGAATGAAGCAAGTAAAGAGGGACACCCCAGGAAATGGAGATTGAGGATTGTCTACTACTTTGTTGGGATTCAGAAGTACAGGAGAGATGATTAACTGGATAGAAATGTTCATTTTGGTTATCTGAAAAGTACTTCATTATGTCAGCCTAAATGCTACTTGGCAATAAAATGTATGAATTTAACTCCTCCTCTATTGTTGTTTGCCCACCATTCAATTATAAGAGGTAATGCTGTTTCAGGAACCATTAATTAAAATCTTTAATAAGTGCAGTAACTCCTGGGGTAAGTACTGATTTTGATTAGTGTTTAAATTCAGTATGTTGGCTTCAAATAAATTGGTGCCAAAGATTCTAATTAAGTATGTGTCTGTATGACTGCTTAGGAAGGGTAGTTCGGCTTCAATCAAAGTCTTATGCAATTCTAATTATAGTCTACTAAAGTAGGCAGTGATTAAACCAGGTATTGGTTTGATGCCACTGAAATATCAATAACTCATTAATGAATTTTTACTTAAGGTGTACTTCTGGTACCTGTATTAGGCATTTAAGGAGTACTACATCTTACCTGTTATCCTTGCTTAGTTGTCAGCTAAGCAATGTGTTTACTAAGCAGCAGCTGATAAAAGCCCAATCGAGAAATTTTTGTCCCGTGGTTCTTCAATTTTTACCAGTCCTGACTCTGAGAAGTAATATTTAAGTAATATTAAGCCTAAATGTATGCATACCCATACACCCAGAACAGAATAATGGCATGCTGCTGTATAAGATGCAGCCCTTTTTCTATACAGCAGCTTTGTGTAAAAAAAACCTGGGGAGTCAGGGAGGCCTGGTGAGCAGCAAATTGAAGGTGAGTTAGCAGTGCATCCTCGTGGCAAAGGCAGCTAGCTGTGTCCTGTAGTGTATCAGTAAGCAGGAAGATAGCAGGTGGAGGGAACGTATTATTCCCCTCTATTCTGCACTTTTGAGATGACTTCAGTAGTACTGGGTCCAGCTGTGGGCTGTCCAGTACAAGAAAGACCTGACTGAACTGATTCAGAGGACCTCCACATTGGTCAGGAGGTAGGAGTACATGACATAAATGGGGAGGTTGAAGGCACTGGATTTTTTCAGCCTCAGAAGTCTAAGAGATCTTACTGCTCTTCAGAAGTACCTAGTGGGAGGGTATAGAGAAGACAGAGCTAGAGGGCGAAATAGACAAAAGTTGAAACATGAGAAATGATGACTGATACATGCAAAATAACTGTTACCATGAGGGTGGTTGGGGTGGTTTAGCCCTGGCTGGAGGCCAGACACCCACCGAAGTCGCCCTGTCACTCCCCTTTTCAGCTGTACAGGGGCGAAAATATATATTGAGAGGCTTGGGAATCAAGTAAGGGTCAGGGAGAGATCATTCCACAATCAGCATCATGGGCAAAACAGGCTCAACACAGTCTTCTTTCCTTCACTCTATCTCATTTATTCCATTGGTTCCAATCACTGTTGAGCGGTTCAGTTCTGATTCAGTCTCCCAGCCAAGTCAGTAGTAATCTTTCCGCTCTCTAAGGACTAAACTTCCAAATTGTTAAAGGATGTGGGGTTTGGCCATTCTAGATACAGAGTGGGAGTGTGGTCCCATATGAATCTGTGAGTTGTAGGAAAAGTACATTGGGCAGGAAAAAGGCATTACTCAGGTAATGACTGGGAATTTTCATTCCAGAGTTGCTTGAAGATTCTATTACAGCTGTCAGCCTGTTGTTACAGGTACCAAACAGATGGAGACCCCTGGAAGGGAATGGGGAGGATTTCTTTAGGCTTGGCAATACTAAGGTAGCATGCATCTACCACTGTAGATGAATGACACTGGAAACTGAGCTGGAGCCATATGCCTTGTGCTATTGAGCTTGGCTTCCTGAGGACAGGTGTAAAGTGTAGGACAGCTAGGAAACAGCACGTTTGGATAGCCCAGGGAGTCATATCAAGTTTGTGATTCCCTTGGGCTAAAGAAGGTGAAATGACACCACAAACTACTGGTTAAACTTTTTATGTATTCTAGAAGCAACCAGAACTTGGAGACCATAACGGTAGATGGTGTGGACTGTTACTGAAACACTTGTAGGAAGGAAAGGAAATAGAGAAAAGAGAGAATGGAAACCAAGGGAGAGAGCATGAGACCATGAGCACTCCAGCAGCCCAGGTGTGTTAAGGCTTCTAGAAAGCCTTAGGGTCATGAGATACTCAGAGAAGCTACAGATAGGCAATGCAGACAAGGTGTCTCAGGCATTTTTTGCTAAAAGGACAGAAAATCAGGTTCTGGAATAAGGCATGGGTGGAAAAGAGTCTCACAGTGGTGAGAAAAGATACCAACAGAGCGGGACAAAACGATGGACACGTACTCAACACTATTCCTAAGTATACTGCAACCGTGACAGCATCCAGCAGTGCTCTTTGAAAAGGAATGAAGCTGGCCCCAGCATTTGGAAAGTGTGGCCAGGCCATTCCAGTGGCACACTGAGGGGCAAGAGTGCTTGACATAAGAATGGGATATATAAGCAAAGATGAGCTGATAACTGCAGGTGGCCCAAAGGGGGAAAAGGTGGGTTATGCCTGAAGTTGATTATTGTATCAAAGCTCACAGGTGAAGTTTTGCATGGTGCAGGCAATGAGCGCTTTATGTGATGTTTATAACACTTTCAAAAAGCAGCATTGGTGAAGCCACTCTCCCCAACCCTCCCACATGTGGAGTCGACCCTCATGCAAGAGTTTGGCCTGATTTAAAGGGTGAGAAAATCACAGAGGAGTGGATGAGAGCACTGGCACACTGAAGACTCAGGAGATCTGGAAAGTTCACGTTGCACTGAGTTCTGACAAATTAGGCCAGGAGATGTGCATGATGTGCTTGTTGAGTACCAGAAGGCTTCTTGGTTTTAAGGTGGACAGGTTGCCAAGTAGTAACATGGATTTACAACCTATCAAGGGGTAAGAAAAAAACCCAAACCACTATGACAACTTGCCACTTAGGAGGAGGGGAAGTTTTGTTCATCCTTAAGTGTTAAAGGGACTAATGAATTCTGGTCAATCACCACTTGTCCTCTAGCTCTAGGTGTAAATTCCATTCTCTTCTCTCAGAGTAGCCAGAGATGATGGAATAGGTTCTCTATTATGCTCTGAGAGCCACTGTTTCTTTGGCTCAGCATCTTTGGTGATATGTTTCTGTGGGTGTAGAACATGGCTTACAAAATACATTTTAAAAAATCCCAAACATCTTGAATGCTGCTGGTAAACCCCATGTGCTTTTAATCTATTGAGATTCAAGTTTTAAAAAAGGCCAGGCACAGTGATTGCTCAACAGCATGTGCAGTCTTCAAAGCAGATGATCCCAGTGCTAGAGTGACCACATTCAAAAGACTGCTTATGTCACCATTGTCCTAATGACTTTCTGTTCATTGCACAGCATAGTAGGGTTGTGGCTGGACTTCCAACGTTGACAGGACATCAGATTCCTCCTAGAAGAAGACAGCTGTATGGTTTGAATACACAGGGAGCCTGGTGACAAATTTCTCTCCTAGTACTGAAATTAGAGAGACAGTTGCACTCAACTGCCAGTCCCGCGAAATGCTTTAGTTGGTTGCTAAGAGTAGTAACGCTAGGTGGAGTCACACCCTGGTTACTGCGGTGGTCTGGGCTTCCTCAGGGCTGAAAAAGCCAGACTGTTGCAGAACTGTTTGTTGTACAGAAGTCCTTACGAACTGCTAGTTCACAGCCTGAGCCTGAAGGGCTTTTTGTAAGAGGCCACGTGAGCTGGGGCTGTGAGTTGAATTTCAAGGTAAGTCCTACTCAAGGAATGTGTTGTTGAGAAGCACCCTTTGCCCACAACTAGGGGGAGCTTACAGGAACGACTAAGACTAACGATAGTTGGGTTGGATGCTTGTGTTTCCTCGTCCTTAGGTTAATGTTGCAAACGAAAAGCAGAAGACTTTAAGAATGAAGTAGATGGTACACTTAGACTGTGGTTACTGTGGAAGCTGCAAGACCCAGGCTTTGGGATTCAGCCTCTGGACACGTGGAATTAGAGACCACAGCTATGGCTGAAAGATCAAGGTACCAACAAAGAAAAGCCAGTGGGGGTTTTGCAGAGGTGAAGACCCTGGAGGAGCAGCAGGCAAGGTGGAGGGTGTAAAAGTGCTCATGCTGCAGATAACCTAGCCCGGGAAAACAGAAAACGTAAAGACTTCTAATTAATAAAACTAAAGAATTTCTGCATTATTATGAGCATCTTGCTAGAGAGTGCTATAGCAATCACAGGTCCTGCAAGTGGAAACTGTTTTTCTGGGTCTGCTGGGCGGAAGTGGACATGTGTCCTGCTAGGGCAGAAGTGTCCCTGGAAGGGGCACCCTTAAAAATGCACTAACCCTATAGAACAGGGGCCATGCCCAATGTGAACAAGCTCATAATGAGGATGTCTACCACGAGGGGTCTCTGGCAGCACACCCAAGTTCTGAGGGGGCATTGGGAAGCACAGTGTTACCTCTACACCCAAATGTAGCAGAGAAGGTAGAGCAGTAGGCGCCCATGGAGGGTGTGCGATGATGTTAAATGGCACATCCAGGGGCTTGGAGCTGGGCAATATGTAGAAGAATAAAGGTTTGTTAATTTAGGCCAAGCATTGCTACCAGGACTGTAGAAAATACTTGTTTTAACCACTCATGCCAACTGTTTGAACCTGGGTGCTATGCTCAGCTCCATCTTGAAGCTGTCAGCATGCACAGCCCTTTATATTCTCCCACTATGAATGTAAGCAATATGAAAGCAGACTGAAGTGTAGGTACTCTCCTACAGAGTAAACGAGAGCTGTTTTTCATCAGACTTTCCTATAAAAGCAGTTGGGGCATAGAACACAGAACCCTACAGTCTATTTGCCATTTTAAAATTATAGACGAAAAGTGGTACTATTTAATTAATGTAAATATTGGTAACAATAACTCTGTTTTGTTGGGAGTGTCACAGGCCTTGGAGTGGTGAGCAATCTGACATGTACAGTTGTTCCTCGATGCAAAAGAGCTACCTCAAAAACTGGGGTGGTCTGTGCACAGGAAGGGTATAGTGAGTGACACCTGCTGCACCGTCTTCCTAGCTGATGGCAAAACTTTTGGGTTATTTTAAAGCCAAACTATCATCATCAATATCCCAGACAACTTTTCTCCTTTAACACAGTCAAACTTACCAGCATTAAAGATGTCAGAAAGCTATGTAGGACAAGAAATGGGTGCTGTATTTGCCACAAGTGGTATATTCACATCCGAACCTGTACATACTGCCAGCTCCACTTCTCACAAGGCTGTGCAATTAACATGGATGTGATAATAAGGTGTTCCAGCTGAACCTGAAGTTTGCAGAACCACAAGTCCCTGGCTCTTAAAAACCCAAACTATTAATCTGGCTATGATTTTTTGTGAAAAATGCAAAGTCCATGTGGACAACATCAGAGGAGTGGAATGTGCTACGCATAGATTTGTAATCTGAACAAGCACCTGTGTTTCATGCCAGTGTTCAAAAATCTAGAGGCAGGGAATGGCTGTATTTATTTTTTTTTTTATGACATAAAGTGTATACCAAAAGCAGGAATCTATCCCCCAAATGATATTTTGCCATGGAGTTAGCAGCAGAACCACAGTAGGATGCTACTCCCACCCCTCCCCCCAGCAGCTGGCCTTCCAATAAGCTTGCAGACTTCTCAGCCAGCACCATACTTATGGTCCCCATCTACACATGCTCCCAAAGTGGCTCTGTTGTTGTTGTTTTCCATTCTAGTGTACAGTGTTACCTGTATCTTGCAGCACAGTGAAAAGCCCAAATGCTACCCCAGGAACAGCCATGGTCATCTGTTGTGTTCATCTTGTCCCCAAGGTTCCCTAGAGAACTTCCTGTGACATGGATTTTTGGCATATCAGCTGCTCTTCACCCTGGAATTTTCTGGAATGCTGAACCTTTTCTTAAACTGTGAACATAAATTTTAATTGTAAGTCACCTCCAGTAATTATTCCACATCATCCTAGCAGCCTGGGATAGGGGAGGGGCACAGGTCTCTTGGTCAGACTTGGAGGATTAGCCTCCTTGCATGGGTCAGGGATTGTTTGGAGAGTTCTTGGTGGCCTTCTAAGACAAGTGCATAGCCTTCCTGCATGTGCTAATTGTTGGTGTTCCCCTATACTTTTAAGATTAGGGGGACCACCCTCTTAGATTGCTATTATTACTGCCAATATTATATCAACCAAACAGCGAAAAATTTGTAGGTAGTCTGTCAGCACTCTAAAGTAAACAGTGTAGCATCTGTGGACACTTGTCTTGCAACAATGTCACACAGACATCAGAACGAAGGGGAAAGGCGTACCCAGTTGTGCTGGTTTTGGCTAGGATAGAGTTAATTTTCACAAGTAGCAAGGACAAATAAGCTGAGCTGGCCAAGGGTGCTTTACATACCATGTGATATCATGCTCCTCATAAAAGGGGGCTGGTTGGGGAGGGGCCGCTCCCTCAGCAGGCTCCAGGATGGTCTGAGTGCAGGGTTGGGTGGGTGAAGTGCTCTGTGTTACCAGCATTTGTGTATTCTGCCCTAAATCCTGTCGCTGTTGTTTCCTTCTCTCTGTGCTGCCCCAATAAACTGTCTTTACCCCACCACCCCTGTGGTCTGCCTTAGCTCCCTCGCTCAGCTGTGGTGGTGCCGAACCAGGACAGCCCTTTTGTTTTGGTGCCCAACCTGGGGCCCGAAGGGTTGGGATAACGGCAGGTCTGACCTGAGCGTGTTACAAAGAAAGGTGTGCTTAGTATTCATCGTGTTGTTCAAACAGGCACTGGTCACAATGGTATATTGTTTGGCAGTGTGGCTGGGGTAGGTAACCCCACACTCGCTCTGTGAGGTTATCACCCGCGGGACAAGGGCTCGGAGCCGCCTTGTGTTGTCCTGTGCGACACCGACGTTTGATAAGATAACACCAGCAGCCATGGGCCTGAGCTGGTATTTGGATGTGATATTTCTGCCGTGCCCATATCTTGAACATCTCAGCACTGTTTCATAATCGCATCCAGTCTATGGGGAAGAGGGGAGGGATGCTTTCTCCCACCCTTTCGTCTCCCCTATTCCCTTCATGCTGGTTACAACAGCTGTTGGGAATTTTGAACATGGCTTGGTTGCATTCTTATCTGAGCCTCCTTGCTATCCTCCTCCTTAGTTTGATCTGTTCTTGGTAGCCATACACCCTGCTCCATTACACAGTACTTCAAGGTTTCTTGGGTCTCCCATCTATTTGTACATACCAAAAAGTTTCAAAGTTGCACAAGCAGGCACTAAGCAGGCACAACAGAATTACCAGCAGAGGCATAGCAGAATCTTTCAGCCTTTGTTCAAGGTATCAGAAAGTTTGTTAAAAACAGGCAAAGTGACTAGTTTTAGTGTAATAACCTGTTATTTAGAGAGCTCATCCAGGTGGATTCTAAATATTTCATCCCTTAAGGGATTTGACTGCTATTCCCATATCCAAAAATATTATCTTACATGATTATGGAAGAAGCCACTCCCTTCCCTTTGTATTGAATCCACAGTAGTGTCCAGCTGAAAACTCACTCTGCAGGGAGTGCACAACAGGGAACCTGACAGTGCTGCTGCTCAGTGATGGGGGTTCTCACTGTGTAGAAGGGACTCCCAGCATTGAGTTGAGCAACTTCCCTTCAAAAGAAAAGTAGTGTGATTGGATTATGCAGCGTTGGGGTTTTTCCTGCCAAGTATTTTATGGCAGCAGAATACTAAAACACAGTCAAAGCAACGTAGTATTAAAGCAAATGTACTACTAATTTCTAATGTAATTTCTTACTGGTTTTACCTGCCAATCCTTTGACAAAGTATTTCTCTTAAAGAGCTCTTTACATTTTTCTAATGTGTTTCTATGTTCTCCTCACATACTGGGCATTATGAAACTGGTTTCACAATTCATTTAAACCTTGGCAATGATTAACATGAAATGCTACTGTTACAAGTCAGTATCACTATGTTAGCTAGCAGATGCCATTGCCGGGGTGGAGAGGCTATTCATTTTGGCTCAGGATGAGTTCATGAGGACAGCTTGTTTTAAGTACTTCCATGGTGAGTGAACCCCCAGTTCACTGTGTCACTCCTCCAATGCAGTGGTTTAGCAGTGACAAAGAGGAACACCTCCATGTGAATGGTATGTTAAGAGTACTAAGCAAAATTGGTGGTGTTCTTACCTTCATACTGCAGAAAGGTTTGTGCTCCAGGTTTTTTAGTCGTTAAGAGTAGTTTATTTCATCACTTCTGTAACTAACAAAATTATCACCAGCTAGCACATACTGTGCAGTCAGAAAAATCTACTATGCATATTCTAGGGGGGTATCTCCACACCTTTTCCACATCATCATCTCTCAGCTCGAAGTATACGAGAAAAACTACATCAAGAGGACAAGGAACAAGAGTGCCTTAGTGCTAGAATGAATTGAACTGCTGTCTTTTGAAAGAACAAGCCCTATGTGAATGGATCAATATTTAACACAGAGGCCAAAGAAAACCAACTTTCTATTAGGAATTTTGGCATTGTCTCAAAAGCACTTTATCTGTAGCTGCTCGCAAACACGTCAAACTGTCAAACCAGGTGAAAGTCACAAAACCAAGCTTTGTGCCTTTCGTTTCTGAAATTAAACAAAAGAGAAAAAAAGCCAACAACAAATCAGACCTTTACAAATTAAAGTTTGTAGGAGTTTAACTGTACAAGCAGGTATCCGTGTCCCAATCCACTGTGCCATGCAAGCTGAGCATGAGTCAACAACTGTTAGCAACTTCACAGAGTTATAGTGAGGAGATGAAAAACTTCAAGATGCACTACATGCCTTAAGAAGAAAAGCTGCCTAGAGAATAAATAGAAGTACAAACAATAGCATGACAAGCGCAGTGGAACGGGCTGAGGAGGCTCTGTGTATTTTGTGTGAGCACGCAGAAAGGGAAAGGATGGGAAAGTTAATTCAGCAAGGGATATTGGAGAATGCAACAAGGACAAATAGAAATTAGACCTCACAGTGCTCTAAGAGAGCAGGCCTGTTACATGCACCATAACACAGTCTTGGCCTTTTTTGAAGAGGGAGATGGCTCTCATTCTGTGTTATCACCAGAAAAGATGGGACCTGTTGCAATTAATATTCCTTTAGTGTTTCCTAACCACAGGACCTAGGTCTCATGATGTCCCCATACCACACAATACTGACAAGATGAGGCAGAAGTGGAAGGGAGAGAGCAAATGTAGAAGTTGAAGGTAACAGATAATATACTACACTTTCTAGTTCCCTTCTATTTTTCATGTTCTGTTAAAAAGCAAGTTCTGTTGTGCCTAGTGAATGTGGACTAGTAGCTGCATTTGCAAAGGATCAGAAAGAAGTAGTTTCCAAACAACGTCTGGAGGTCATTTAGTGCAGCCTCTTACACTAAGGTGAAACTTCAAAGGTAGATCACAGAATCACAGAATCATCAGGGTTGGAAGTGACCTCTAGAGATCATTGAGTCCAACCCCCATGCGAAGCAGGTTTACCTAGGGCATGTCATACAGACACACATTCAGGTGGATTTTGAAATTCTTCAGGGAGGGAGATTCCACAACCTCTCTGTGCAGCCAGTTCCAGTGTCTCACAGTAAAGAAATTTTTCCTCATGTTGAGGTGCAACTTCCTATGTTCCTGTTTATGTCCATTGCCCCTTCTCCTGTCACTCAGCACCAGTGAAAAGAGACTGACCCCATTTTGACACCCAACCTTCAGGTATTTATACACATTGATCAAATCTCCTCTCAGCCTTCTCCAGTCTGAACAGTCCCAGGTCCCTCAGCCTTTCCTCATAAGAGAGATGCTCCATTTGCTGACAACATGAAGCTCTGTGGTGAGGTCGACATGATGGAGGGAAGGGTGCAAAATCCAGAAGGACTTTCACAGACTGGAGAGATGGGCCCATGAAAACTGCATGAAGTTCATCAAGGCCAAGTGCAAGGTCCTGCATATGTGTCAGCACAATCCCAAGCACAGCTATAGGCTGGACAGAGAATGGATTGAGAGCAGCCCTGAGGAGAAGGACGTGGGGGTGCTGATCGATGACAAGCTCAACATGAGCTGTCAGTGTGTGCTAGCAGCTCAGAAGGCCAGCTGTGTCCTGGGCTGCATCAAGAACAGAGTGGCCAGCAGGTCAAGGGACGTGATTCGGCCCCTCTACTCTGCTCTCATGAGACCTCACCTGGAGTGCTGCATGCAGCTCTGGGGTCCCCAGGACAGGAGAGACATAGAGCTGTTGGAGCAAGTCCAGAGGAGGCCACAAAGATGATCAGAGGGCTGGAGCCCCTCTCCTGTGAAGTCAGGGTGAGAGAATTGGGCTTGTTCAGCCTGGAGAAGAGAAGGCTCTGGGGAGACCTAATTGCGGCCTACCAATACTTAAAGGGGTCCTACAGCAAAGTGGGAGAGGGACCGTTCACCAGGGAGTGTAGTGATAGGACAAGGGGCAATGGCTTCAAGCTGAAAGAGGGGAGGTTTAGTTTAGACACTAGGAAGAAATGTTTTACTGTGAGAGTGGTGAAGCCGTGGCACAGGTTGCCCAGAGAGGTTGTGGAAGCCCCATCCCTAGAGGCATTTAAGGCCAGGTTAGATGGATCTTGGGGCAACCTGGTCTAGTGAGGGTGTCTCTGGCCAGGGGGTTGGAACTAGATGATCTTTGAGATCCTTTCCAACTAAAAACATTCTATGATTCCCTTACTCATGCTTATAGCCCTTAATTGGACTCTCTGCAATATTTGCCTATCTCTTGAATTGGGGAGCCTAGGACTGGACACAATACTCCAGATGAGGCCACACCAGGGTAGAGTAGAGGGACAGGAGAGTCCCCCTTTACCAGCTGATTGCACTCTTCTTAATGTACCCCAGGATACCATTGACCTTTTTGGCAACTTATTGTCCACCAGGACTCCAAGCTCCATTGAGCTGCGTTCTAACAGATCAACCCCTAACCTGTACTGCCGCATGGGGCTGTTCCTGCACAGGTGAAGGACTCTACATTTGTCCTTGTTGAAATTCATCAGATTCCTCACCACCCAACTCTTCAGCCAGTCTAAGTCTCACTGAATGGCAGCTCAGCCCTCTGGTGTGTCAGCCACCCCTCCCATCAGCAAACTTGCTGAGGGTACACTCTGTCCCCTCATCCCGATCATTGATGAAGATGAAAAATACTGGACCCAGACCTGACCCCTGAGGAACACCACTTGTTACAGGCCGCCAACTAGACTCTGTGCCACTGATCACAACACTCTGGGCTCTTGTCTTTCAGCCAGTTCTCAATCAGGAGTGGGCCCACCTTTCCCTTAGTCTTCTTTTTACTACGGATATACTTGAAAAAGCCCTTCTTGTTATCCATGACATCTCTTGCCAGGTTTAATTTGAAGAGGGCCTTGGCTTCCTTGTTGCAACCCTACATACTGTCACATCAAACAGGTAAAGAAATTTGTTAGGAAATAAATCTCCTTGTGTTCCAGCTTGTCCTTGGGTATGAGAGGGGCTGGGGGTGGCCAGGAGTCTGAGTGAGTGCCATTTCTGCACTTGAAGTCTGGTCATGTTCAACACTGAGCTATCACACTTTCACATCTCTTCATGTGTTCTGTTTGGATTCTTGGGGTGGGAGGGGACAGTTGAGCACTTAATAATATATTCACCCTCCAAATTAATTTGTGTTAACGAGAGGAATACTTTCCAAAGGTCAATGTGTTTAAATTGTCAGTCGCTGTACTCCTGTCTTCCCAAACAGAAAGACAGTTACGGTCCAGAGCTCCATGAGTTCAGGGAATGTCACAAAGTGAAAGTTTTATTTTTAAGCAAAACACTCATGTAATGTTAGAATTCCAGCACTGTGCTTTTTAAACACAGATCTGTATGTCTTAATCTTTTTCTATTCAGGGTCCCTTTTTAATCTCTTATTCTTAGAAGGCTACCATCAGAGTGGTTTGTTACTCCCAGCATGTATCACAACATTACTTACCTCATGCTATTTGAAGAGAAATGACAATAAATCAATGTGAGTTACTTTTCCCTGTCCCAGGTTCTCATTGTCCAAAAATTTTTAATAGGCTCACAAATCCCAGCTCTCAGATTACAGGGTGTCCCTGTAATGGGGGACAACCCGCAACCCTGTATGAACTTGCTCCACAGAAATGCACCTATTTTTCATCAGATGGCTCTCCGTGTTTATGACAGAGGAAACAGAAGAGGGTTGGAAGATGAAGTGCTGTCTCTGTTCATTCAGAAGGTGTTGGTCCAAAACTTCTCTTTTAGATATTTTAGAAAACAAACAAACAAAACCAACAAAAACACCCAAAAAACCTCCCCCCACAAAAAACCCACACAACCCCCCAAAAAAACCCCAAACATGTTGAAGTAAAAGCCTGCAGTCCTAATTTCTGCCTACTCCCTACTCAACTTTCCATGCGTGCAGCATGATACTGTATAACACAGTTTTCATCTCTATTGTATGTGAGTTTATTTCAATAGTCTTTCCAATGCACAAGATGGATGGTACTTTAAAAAATATCAACTATTTAAAATTGTCTCCTCGATGCTTATCTGTGATCCCATACCTTCTACATTGCAAGCTGTCCAGTCCACGTTTTGAAGAGGCAATTTTGGGGTTTGTATATGTTTTTAAATTACATCTACTATTCTAATTTATCTAGTTCCTTAGTATCATTAATTTTGGTAGCAGTCTGTACCATGACAAAATGAGCTTTAGCATTAGAAGTGCCTCTAAAAAATCCTTGCTCCTGCAGGTAAGACCATTAACGTATTGGAAATCCAGTATCACTATCAAAGACAGCATTCCTATTGCCTTTATGAGCTTGGGAAGGACATGGGGAGGATGAAGATATGTTCCCAACACAGAATTCATTCTGCTGGCATTCTTGTTACTGTTACTTGTTACAGCCTGGTTTGAACGTGCTGGAACTGGAAGCCCCTACCAGATAGCAAAATGTTACCATACCACCCTCCGTCTCCTTTTCTTGCTGTCCTACCACCTCCACATCTGCCACTGCACTGCCACCCCTGATGACCAGAATAACTGTCCCCATCATCTTATCTGAAGGCCTCTATCTACACTGTGGGCCAGACTGGAGCATTAGGTAGACATCTTCCATCCCACTGATGTATGGGACCCACAAACACACCCAAGTCCTGTTCCAAAAGGCATACATACCGACTGACATGGAGTCAAGTCTGTTTATTCTAGTACTTTGCTGGGAGTGCAGAACAGCAGACAAGAAAAAGGTCTTTGGCTTCCAAGTCTACTTCCTTTAGTTTTGAAGCAGAGATCCTATAAGCTCTTCTGGTAAGGATGTTTAAGGTAACCAAGGCCATCACTAGTGCTACATTATTAATAAGTAATTTGATACATTGCCCATCCACTGGCTCATTGAATCTGCTTCGCTTCCAGTCAGAGACTACGTGATCACCCAAACCTTCATCGCAGGGTCTTCATCTGTCCCCTGCAACCCATGGCTGCTGTGTAGGTGAACAGTTTTCTGGGAACCTGAAATTCTCTCCTGGTAGTCCCACAGCACACAGCGTGGACTCACTCCTCCTCTTGCCCAAAAGGTGACCTGCAAAACTCCTGCTTGGGCCGTCTGGAGAGCTTTAGAGACCCAGAGGCTCTGGTCTTCTTTGGAAGACAATTCCTGCCTTCTGGAATTTGAGGAGCAGCTGCCTGATAGATCTGGTACTGCAGGGGAACCTGTAAGGCAAAGTCTGAGAAAGCGAGTAAGCATTTTTCTGTGCCCAGCAGCAGCAACCCAGCAGGACCCAGGGTGGCACTCACTTTCAGACTCCAGCACACCCTTCCCGAGCTGTTTTCCCGATGGCACCAGCTCGACTGACGACAGACGCTTCTCCCTCCCCGCCAACGCCCCGGCGCTCCTCTCCCCCTGCGTCGGAGAGTAAAACTTCCCATCGACCTGCCTCTGCTCCGGGCTGGAAGTTGCGTGTATGTAAATCAGAGCTAGTCATAGCACCCCGCTCCCCTCCTCCTCCTCCTCACCCCCGGGACTCTGCCTCTCCCTCCGGAGCTGCAGCGCCCTCAGTCAGTCAGTCAGTCAGTCAGTCAGTCCGTCCGTCCGTCCGTCCGTGAGGAGGCGGGGGCGGGAAGTGGCTGGAGGCGGGAAGTGGCTCGGTGCAGCCACCACCCCCCGCTGCGTGAGGAAATGGCTTTCACGTGAGGGAGGCGGCAGCGCTGGGTTCTCCCTGCCCGTTGCCCTGGGAGGAGGCGCTGGCGGGTTTCGGGGCTGTCTGCGCCATGCCGACCAGCTTCACGGTGGTGCCGGTGGAGGCGCAGGGCGAGGAGCGGGCACCGGCAGAGCGGGATGGGCAGCGGCAGGAAGAGGAAGAAGGCGGCGAGAGGGACCGGGGCTCCGGTGAGAGAGGGGGGAGTAGGGAGGTGCCGGGGGCAGCGCCGGAGAACTGCGCCGGCGCTTTGTGCCCGGGGAGCGGGGCTGACTGGCTCGCCGCCGGAGGGCCCCGGTAGCCCGCGGAGGGACCGCGCCGTCCCTTCGCAGCGGGCGGTGCTGGGGCTACCTGTCCAGGTGGAGAGGCGCCTCTCGGGAGAGAGCGAAAGTCTGGCCCCTGAGGTGCCCGAGAGCTTGTTTCTTTGTTCCCGTAAAGCCGTCGCCGCTGGCTGGGAAGGAGGAAGTGCTCCCGGGCGGCTCCGGCCGGGGGAGCTGAGCAGCGCGGGAGCGGGCGCGGCGCCGCCCGGGGCGGCGTGGGGTGCTCAGCCCGTCTCCCGCTTGTAAGGAGCGGCGGGATAACTAGTGCCGCTGGCGGCTCCACAGGCGGGCGTAAGAGCTCGGCTTAGAAGCCCGGTCCTGCTGGAGCTCGCTAGAGAGGGGTGGGAGGGAAGAGTCAGGCTGCAGAGAGGAGCACAGCCCTACCTGGCTTGCCAGGTGCTTGTCTAGCCCTGTCCTTTTGCAGCAGCGACTGTGTCTTGAATTACGCAGGTGTTTGCCGCCTGATGGCGTGGTGGTAGGAGCCTTCCTCATGCCAGGCTGTGCTCCTGAAGCCACCTGAGCGAGCAGAATCAAGATTGAGGTGGAGCTCGGGCACTGAGAGTGAGCGTCTGGTCAGGGCAGCCCCTCCTGCAGCCAGGCACTCGTCTGGCCCCCGTGACAAGGTGCTGCTGGGGAAGCAGTATAACTCCTTCCCTTGGCCCAGAAGCCCGTAACGCTTCCTCATTTGGAGTGTGTTGCAGTGGCAATACCAAGTATGGTGCTTGAGTAATTGCTAGCCCTATGAGAGTGAGTTGGCTCTTGCACGTTATTTTGGACATTGGGTCATAATAAATACTCATTCTTGATATTTTAAGATCACAGATGGAAAGGTGTTTTTTTTTAAAAAGGCATACTGGTGGCTTGTCTGTCTTGTGATACAGATGACAGATGAATAAGGCTAATGCCGTGTGATGGGTGATGTGAATGTAAAGAGATGAAAACAAGTATCTGACAAACTGAAATATATTTACATTATTTTAATTTCTTTTTGCAAAAAGTTTTTTTAGGAAGATGATCCAGTACAACACCAAGCTGACAAAGTTGGGTTTTCTCCCACAGCTTTCGTTCCTCAAACCCCTACTTACTCATAAAAGGCATATACTACATGGGGTTGGATTTCCCTTGGTATATTAAAGTGATGAGGAAGTTCTTTAATAACTGGTGCTTTTTCCCCCCAACTAAATGGAATAGAAAAACCAAAATAGTATACACGGTGGCAACAGTTTGTTTCCTCTACTGGTTGGATGACAGCAGTAAAACAGTCATCTGTTTGGGCAGTTTTCCACATGGTAGAGGAGCTAGTCAGAAAGGCATGCAGTGTAGTGTTTGGTCATATGGCATCTCCAAATACTGAATTTACAGGTATAGGATTAAACCATTGTTAGACCACCTGTATATACGAGGCATCTGGAAGGCTTGGAATGTTTGGAAAACTTGGGAGGGTGAGGAACTGGCACTCTGGTGACTTATCACAGCCTTAAATGTTAGAAATTAACTACATGAAGAATTTTTTTTAACTCTTTGCATTTGCAAAATAAGCTTAAATTATCTACTGTTCATCCAGATACTTCTTGAACTCAGTCAAGCTGGGTCCTGTGACCACTTCCCTAGGAGCCTGTTCCAGTGCTTTGAATACTCTCTTAGTGAAGAACCTCTTCCCAATATCCAACCTAAACCTCCCCTGTTGCAGCTTCATACTGTTCCCTCGGGTTCTATCACTGGTCACCAAAGAGAGATCGGTGTCTGCTCTTTCACTCCCCCTCATCAGGAAGCCACAGACTGTGATGAGGTCTCCCCTCAGCCTCCTCTTCTCCAGGCTGAACAAACCAAGGGATTTCAGGCTCTCCTCGTAACACTTCCCCTCCAGACCTTTCACCATCCTCACTGCCCTCCTCTGGACACTCTCCATTAGTTTTGTGTCCCTCCTGTACTGTGGTGCCCAAAACTGCACGCAGTGCTTAAGGTGAGGCTGCACCAGTGCAGTGTAGAGAGGCACAATCACCTCCCTGGACTGGCTGGCAATGCCGTGCTTGATGCACCCCAGGGTACAGTTGGTCTTCCTGCTTATGCATGCTTAACTTGCTGTTAACCAAGACCCCCAAATCCCTCTCAGCATGGCTGGCCTTCAGCATCTCATCCCCCCAGTCTGCATGTGTAGCCAGGGTTGCCCCTTCCCAGGTGCAGAATCAACCCTTGTTAAGCTTCATGCAGTTGGTGATTGCCCAGCTTTCTAACCTTTCCAGGCAAGGCTTCTGCACCCTCAATGGAGTCAACAGCTCCTCCAATTTGGTGTCACCTGCAAATTTACTTAAGGCACCTTCTAGTCCTGAGTCCAGGTCATTTATGAAAATGTTAAAAAGAACTGGGTCTAAAATGGAGCCCTGGGGAACCCCACCAGTGACTGGCTGCCAGCCAGATGTAACCCCATTTACCAGCAGCCTCTGGGCCTGACCTGTCAGCCAGTTGCCCTCCCAACACATTATGGCTTTGTCTAGTTGTATGCTGGACATCGTATCCAGGAAGGTGTTGTGAGACACAGTATCAAAGGCCTTACTGAAATCCCAAAAAAATAACATCAACTGGTTTCCCTTGGTCAACCAGTTGGGTGACCTTCTCGTAAAAGGAAATCAGGTTGGATAGACAGGACCTTCCTCTCCTGAGTCCATGCTGACTGTGACCAATGACTGATTGTCCTTTGGGTGTTACTGTAGCTCCCAGTATGATTTTCTCCATAATTTTACCAGGCACTGAGGTGAGACTGGCAGGCCTGTAATTACCAGACTCTTCTTTCTTACCCTTCTTGAAAATTGGCACAACACTTGCCAGCTTCCAGTTACCTGGGACCTCTCCAGATTCCCAAGACCATTGAAAAATAATTGAGGGAGGTCTTGCAATGACATCAGCCAGCTCCCTGAGTACCCTGGGATGAATCCCATTGGGGTCAATGGATTTATATGGATCCAGGTGGAGCAACAAATTGCCCACAAGTTCAGGGTTCACTAGGAGTTTATTATTACCACAGCTAACTCCGGGTATGTGGAGTCCCAGAGTCCATCAACTGTGTTGAAGATAGGCAAAGAAGGCATTAAAGTTCTCTGCTTTGTCCATGTCCCTGTTAGGAAGGTGACCATTCTCATTGACTAATGTTCTCTCTGGTCCTCTTCTTGTTAATGTATTTGAAAAACCCCTTTTTACTGTCTGCCACAGTATTGTCCAGCCTCAACCCTAACTGAGCTTTGGCTGTAAGAATTTTCTCCCTACAAAGGCAAACAGTGTCCCTCCCTGTATATTGCTGGGCCTTGCTTCTATTGGTCATACACTTTCCTATTCTACCTAAGCTCTAGAAGTTCCTTGTTCAGCCAAGCTGGCCTCCTGCGCTGTCTGCTTGACTTCCAACATTTTGGAATTGCCTGTTCCTGTGCTTTTAGGAGGTGGCACTTAAAAAGTGACCAGCATTGATGGACCCTGATGCCTTCTAAAGCAGTTTCCCAGTTTGCCAAGTAGTTCCCTGAGTAGCCCAATATCTGCTCTCCACTTTTGTGTTTATGCTGTGGAGGCAGTTTTCCTCCTCTCACCAAAGATTTTAAATTCCACTACTTCATGGTCACTATGGCCAAAATGGACACCTACCTCCACTTCCCACACAAGACCACCTCTGCTCATGAGCAAGGGATCTAGGAGGGCACTGTTCCTCATTGGCTCCCTTAATACCTGAACAAGGAAGTTTTCCTGTCCCTTAATCCTTTCTGAGAGGCTCTCAACCATGTCATTGCCAACTGACAGCTCTGTACAGTCCAGCCTCTCCATTACATACAGTGCCCGCCTCCCTGCTGCTGCCCTGCCTGTCTCTTCTGAAGAGCCTGTAACCATCCATCACTGCACACCAGTCACAGGTCTCTTCCCACCAGGATCCTCTTAAGCCAATCATGTCATACCTCTGGGAGTTCTAGCTCTTCTTGCTTGTTCCTCATGCTATGTGCATTTGTGTAAAAGCATTTCAGATGTGCTTCAACATACACAGCACTTCTGATTGTAGCATACCGTCCCATATGTGGACGTATTATGGTCCTACCCCCAACTCTGACATGCTGCCCCTTGGCTAATTTCTAGCTAGCCTGGTTTTACCTCCTTCTACCTAGTTTAAAGCTGTCTCCACAAGGCCTGCCAACTCCTGGGCTAGGATCCTTTTCCCCCTTTGGGACAGGTGGGCCCCATCTGCCACCAGCAATCCTGGTGTTGGATAAATCCTCCCATGATCAGAAAACCCTAAATTCTACTGACAGCACCAGCTTCTTAGCCATGTGTTGATCAGGTGTGCTTTTTTGCTCCTCTCAGTATTTTTCCCTGCTTCTAAAGGGATGGAGGAAAGCACCACCTGTTCTGCATCTCTAAATAATTGCCCCAATGCCCTAAAGTCCCTTTTGATAGCCCTCGGGCTTCTTCCTGCCATTTCACTGCCAACCTGAAACTCCAAAAGTGGGTGGCCAGTACCAGTTTAGGGAGCTGCTTAGTTATGTTCCTGACCCTGGCTCCAGGGAGGCATCAGACTTCCCTGTGGGTAGGGTCTGGGTGACATATTAGCCCCTTGTTTCACCTTGGGAGGTGCTTATGACAATCGCCCTTCTATTGTTTTACCTTTGTTTATCTTTTTTACTCTATGGCTGCTTTATTTCCTTAAGTATGTTCAGAGGAGGAGTTCATCAGAAGTCTTTTGGAGACCTTGGCAGACTCTACTGATTATTTTTCCACTCTTAAGTGCTTGTTGACTCTTTCAAAGAACTCTTTTAGGCATCTGAGACTCTCACTTCACAGAAGTCACGTTGGTAGTTCTCCCCCTCCACCCTGATGTCATATTTAGAATTCAACATTTGAATGGAAAATATTATTCCTGTTGCAGTTAAGATGTATATCTGGTACTTCATCACAGGCATGGGAGTTACAGGGATTTTCTTTGCTCTGAGAGGCATTGACTGTCCAGAACAACTCCTGATATATGCATACCCAGCTCTGCCAAGTGCTCTAATTGATCCTTTTACTGCTTAATATAGCCACATTTATCATTGTGAATATTTTTGTTAGCTCCAAGGGAAATGGGGGCAAATAAATGAGCCAGTTAGATGATAAACTAAACTTCACCATGGACTAATTCCCTAGGATTTTTAAACATTCCTTTTAGCCAGTTGCAGTTGTAACCTTTTGTGTGACAGAGAGAATCCTAATGCTTGAAATTAGCAGCAGGAACAAAAAAACCCACCAATTTGCTGCCCACCTCATGTGGCTGAAATGCTTTCTCTTACAGTACTTACTGCCTAAGAGCTAAATGGAAATAATTCTAATCGTAAAGCCACCTAAAAGTAAAATATCCTTGGGGAAAGTAACATTTTATATGGTAGTATCAACCCTTATAACTTCTTTGATCCTGTAATGAAAGTATTATTACTGAGATTTTTTGATCACTTATTGCTGACTTTCAGAAAACAGAATTTTGCTTGTAATACTTTGGGTTTCTTTAAGATAACTGGTATTGTGTTAAAAGCTCACAGATAAGGCTCCCAGTAAAGGCTGCCTTTGGTAAGGACTATGTTTCTTACTGCATAGCAGATCTTACTAGCTGCTGCTGGGGAAAAAAAGTATTTCTGTTCTCTTCAGTGCTGGTGGATGTGAACTCTTTTAGGGAGCCAAATTCCTCAGGAAACTAGCAGTGACAGAAAAACAATTGTTTTTAAAAAGCTGGTTTAGGAAGTTTTATTTCCTTGAATCAGCTCATTGCAGAACAGTGTTGTTTCACCCCCAGCCCAATACAAAAACCACTTTTTTGGCAGCTCTGACCTGAATAATTCTTCCTACATCTTTGAACCGTGTTGCAGCTTTACAAAAAAATAAATACTAAAGCATGGGGAATGAAACAATCAGTGCTGTTTTCAATTGCTCTCTAGACTGATGAACTATAGAATGTTGTCACAAGGGACTTATTCTGAATCTGAGTAGAAATATTAAAGCTTGAGGGCGGCTCTCCCTTAAGAAAATGTGGTGCTTGGTTTAAATAAATATTCCTACAATTTAAAATTGATTCTTCCATGAATTTTTTTACACAATCCTTTTGTGGCTTATGGTTTTGTGGTATTTTTAATAATTAGACAGCATTTATTTTCCTACTTGATTTGATGTGTCAGTTGAACAAGGAGTATTTCTGGTACACACTGTGATTTGTATAACTGCAATTATGTATATGCCATGCTAGACAGTAGGTAGCATGGTGTAGCTAATGGTGTAGCTTATCCTGTCAAGTTTCTATTTACCTTCCCCTACCCCGAGCTGGTAAGAGTACTTCAGGTGTAGAATATGTTTTCTTTGGCTCTTTGTACCTTTGAAACTGGTGACAGCAAAGAACATTTCTGTTGTTTGGTTTGGGTTTTTTGTTCCTTCCTTTTAAAAAAAAAATACATGAAGTGCATTTGGGTTATGTGGCAAGGTTTTGGGAGCAGGGGTGGCTTCTGTAAGACGATGCCAGAATCTGCCTCCATGTCATAGCCAGTTGCAGCCTGTTCCAAGATGGACCTGCCGCTGTCCAAAGGTGAGCATGTCAGTGATGTTGGTAGGAAGGGGTAAAATACAAGCTGTGTAACAGCAGCTAAGAAAGGAGTGGGATCATGTGAGAGACAGAACTATGCAGGCACCTTGGTCAGTGAAGGAGGAGGGGCGAGATACTCCAGGTGCTGGAGCAGAGACTCCACTGCAGCTTGTGGTGAAGACCAGGGCATCCAGGTTGACCCCCTGCAGCCTGTGGAGGACCCTACACTGGATGGGATGGAGCCCTTCAAGTGGATGTGCCCCAAAGGAAACGGGACAGGTTGGATGAGGCTTTGAGCAACCTGGTCTAGTGGGAGGTGTCCTTGCCCATAGCAGGGGGTTTGGAACAAGATGATCTCTAAGGTCCCTTCCAACCCACCCCATGGTATGATTCTAGGAAACTGATCTGTGGAGAGGCGACACTGGAGCAGACCTGTATTGGAGAAGCCCATGAAGGGTCTCCTGTGCATGGGACCCCATGATGGAGTAGGGGAAGAGTGTGGGGAGAAAGGAGCAGTGGAGACAACGCATTATGAACTGACTGCAACCCCTATTCCCTGTCTTTCCCTGCACTGCTCAGGGGGAGGAGGTGTAGAAGTTGAGCCTGGGAAGAAGGGGGGGTGGGGAAAAGTGTTTTCTAGATTTGTTCTTATTTCTTGTTTTCCTACTCTCCTATTAATTGACAATAAGTAAAATAATTTCCCCATGTCGATACTGTTTTGCCTATGATGGTAGCTGCCAAGTTGTATCTCTGCCCTTTTCTCCATGCATGAGCTTTTGAATCTTAATTTCTCCAGGTATCCTGTTGAGCGGGGGGAATGATGGAGCACTTTAGTGAGCACCTGATGGCTAGCCAAAGCCAACCCACCACATGAAGTCTATGAAGACTGCAGTCTTTCTGATTTCACATGCAGATTTTCAAGTAGTTTGCAAACTAGATGAAGTTTTGATGCACTAGGCTTTATACTAGGTTAGTCTTATGCTGCTCTAACTCTACAAGAGATTGAACTTGCTTTGGCTGCTTCTAAACCCTCAAAACAGCCACCCTTGAGTTTTAGGGCATCAGAAGTGTTACGTACTTACTTTTAAAGGCCTGTCAGTAGTCTTCAGAAATGGATTTGTCAGCAGTTAGCAGTATAGAAACTTGAAGATGGTCCCTGAATAACTTTGCTCTTGAATCACAGCTATTGGAAAGCACGGCTTAATACTGCCTGCGTCAGTTGGATAGCACTTTTCTGCCTCCTGATTTCAACAGCTAGGATTCTTAATTAGCTGTATCCTTTAGCAAACTCATAGCAGTCAAAAATAAACTGCATTGAACCTGTTTGGATCATTCTGGCAGCCTTTGGGGGGTGAGATGTTGAGTGAGTGGTAACTGCTTTGCAAAAATGGATTTTTTAATTTTATTATTTTTTTTAAACTTGTGTATATTCTGGAAATAAAATCCTCTCTTTCTGGAGGAAACAATGAAAAACTTGTTCTGTTTCTGACAAGGAGCACAGCATTTGAAACTTCTTAAAATTAAAAGCCTGTTTACTTTTTGAAGAGAATAGAAACTTTTAGCAGATTATTTTCCAATCCGGAAAAATAGGAAGCTTGTGTGTTTTTCTTTTAGCTTCAGAAAGGAAAGCTTAGATAATCTTTGAAAATACATCAGAACTTTCATTTGTTACCTGTAGAAATGTCCTGGTAGAAACTTACCAAGACACGAAGATAAACAACCTAATAGCTTGCAACCATTGATTAGTGACCAGTCCTATTTCTGTCCCCCTTTTGCTTTGTGGAGTATTTGCTGAGGACTTCTACAAATTGCTTAATCTTCCTAGGAGCAGTCCCTGAAAAACAAGAATTAAAAAAATTGAAATGGGGAGGTAAAGGAAGCAGGCTTTTTGCAGCATTAATGAGTTAAAACTTTTAGGGCACTGGTAAGCACCAGAGCTGGTTTTAGGTAGGAGGAACTTTGGGAAATGGGCTTGGAAGAAGCCTTCAACCCTTTCAGCCATTCTGTAGTCGACCATGCTTGTGGCAAAGGTGTTAGGATCACAGAGAAAAGTAGATTTCAGATATAATTCAAAGATTGGATCCCAGGAACTGGTTTGTTTTAAGCAATGACATCCTTCTAATACAATTGAAACAGTTTGTATGAAGTTGTTAAAAGCTGGTGTAGAATGTGTGAAATAAATCAATGCATAAACTAGAAAAAGGTAACATATCTAATCTGAAAGAGAATTAACAAATTATGCAGCCAGTCTTAAAGAGGATCCCGTTATCATTTCAAAACATTTCTGTGTTTTAAAAAAAAGTACGTGACTACTTGCAAAGTTACTAGAACTCTATTTTAAAGTTTATATGCTATATTTTAAGTACAATTAGTCCAAGCTCTTTCTACTAAAATCAGTGTTAGGTAACTATACTTACGCTTAACTTAAGATCTGCTAATGTGTAATCAATGCATAAAATTGGCTTTTTTAATAGTAGCTAGATCTTCGGAATAGGTTAATGCTACTTGTTGCTAATTTATGCTGATCTGCTTAGTGGAACTATGTTGAAGTTAATTTATTTGATGAAAATAAAACTTCAAATGTAGTTATTAGGCAAAGATGTGGGATGTTTGAGTAACTTGATCCTCCCTGTTTCACTAAGCGTGGTGTTTATTGCTGACGGAAATCCCCCAGCTTAATTCTCTTTAGAGTGTTCTGACTGTCATGTAGTTTGGCTGTGTCATGTGCATGCTTCACACTGCATGAAGCCTTAATGACTTGCTTCAGGATTAATCCAATAGTAGTAAGAAACAGGATTTGAGGTCTTACACAAAGCTGGGAGGAAGCAACTGTCAGTTTCCTGTTTCGGTTTTTGATACGTGAAGAATCAGCAGAGGGGAATGATTTTCTTTTTTCCTTAATCATGAGTGAACGAGATTATGAAGAAAGTGGGCCAAATCCAAGTGAGTTTCTTTAAAAGACAATGCCATGGTTCTGATGACTTTTTTACTGGAATGGCAGGTTCTGCTCTCCAACTGTGTTATAGAGAATTTATAAAGAGCTTTTGCAGTGTAGTTTGATTAAAAGTAGGCTGTGCTTGACTGTAATAGTGGACCAAGTAAAGGAAAATTAAAATTTAGTGATGTCGATAAGTAAGTGATGGACGTGGTATCAGAATCCTTTATGTAAAGGGGTTTACAGTGATCTCGACTATACTTGTTCTGCTTTTCAGGCTAATTTACATAAAATGAGCCAGTCATTGATAAAAATAATGCAGGAAATTGTGATATATTAAGTATAATGACATTTCTTTATTAAAAGATAATCTGCAATTTTAAAGTAGGTTATACTGAGTTCCTGAATTGATCTATGCAAAAATTCAGAGGCAAGATGTATTCAAACAAGGTGGTTGTTGCTTTTTCATAATTTGATTTAAACCAAGATAGTGACTTTTGAAAACGTGAGTTTATGTTGAGCTCTAAAGTACACTTCTATATATTTTTGGATGACGAGTGGTAAGAAACTGAGTCTTTTGATTGGCAGGCAACTAAGGAGAACTCAATCTTAAGCTTTGACATATAGGAAGTAAACATGAATGATAGAGAAGACAGAATTACGGTTTCTGTCATGGGTACCTTTCCTGGGTTTGGCACTTCTATACATCAGTTCTAGTGACTTTTAAACTTCATGTATTTTTACTTCAAATTTTCCTTATGTTAGTAGTAAGGGCTTGTTTACCCTTGTGCAAATGTGATCTTACCTGCATATCTCTGTTGTAGTGGTTTGTTCTTAATGTGACCGAATCCTAACTAAGTGAAAATGCTACCTTAGTTTGTAATAAATAAACCCTGTTATTTTTCACCTGTATCTGGCTAATCAGAATCTACTTCAAGGTATGCATAAGAATTGCACTTTGGAAACTATGACAAGTTGGGATTTTTCTGTGAAGTGTTATTCCTCAAACGTGTTCTGCTTTAGACAGTAGCATATAAAGTTAGAAATTTTTTGTGGGAAGTAAGCTTTTTTAGTTTTACACATGTAATTTTTTAGAGAACATCTATATTTTTTCATAGCCAAGCTGTCTTACTGTCTCTTACTGAGGCCATGTGGCTCAACATTCTCACTTTGAGCACCACCTGTGTTCTTTTGCCATATAAAAAGAATCTTCTTTTATTTTTCAGATAAATGTTAAACTCTTACAGCATGACAGGAGACAAAGATGCTTGCTGGCTTATGGTTTTGGACAAAATGTGTTTGAGTACAAAGGCAAATAGGAATATTTCTTGAACATTAACGATAGACGTAGTGTGGAAAAGTGAGGATACAGTGAATCTGGAAAGGATTTAGGGGTCAGACTGGAATAGAATAGCCTGAGCTTGATTTAATGCTGTGGTAAAGAGGGCTGGCCTGATCCTTGGAGTAGAGAGGTGATGATTATACTTCTGTAAATAGCATCACAGCCACTGGTGTTAGAAGGCTGTATTTGATTTCTGAAGTAATTTTTATTTTTTTTTTACAGAACTTAAAAATTTGGGAGAATGTTGCCAGAAAAATGATTAAAGGTTAAGAAAATTATTTATGAACTTAACTGTTTCATTTTTTGAATAGCAAGCTTGAGATGATTTGGTTACCTTCACAAGACAGACAATATGAAGTATGAGTGGTTAAATTTTAAGGGGTACTAGGATGTTACAGCCAGAAGTTGAATAGAAATAAGGAGCAACTTGTTTGAGACTTTTCTAGTAATTGTAAAAAAACCCAAAACCAAACAACTTTATAAAAATAAATTAATAGGCTTTTTTGTTACTTCAGCTCTGAAAAT
The DNA here is from genome assembly GCA_013400835.1 of Zapornia atra. Classification (NCBI taxonomy): domain Eukaryota; kingdom Metazoa; phylum Chordata; class Aves; order Gruiformes; family Rallidae; genus Zapornia; species Zapornia atra. The sequence goes on along the minus strand of VZTU01021988.1, from coordinate 9,672 downwards.
ATCAAGAGATATATACACTCAGTATGCTTTTTCAAAGTTATAGACCCTAATATAGAAATGAAATTCTGTAACCCGTGGAAAGACAGGAAATCAGATTATATTGCCTCATATTTTTGTCCTTAATCTCTTGAACAAGCGTCCTGGTGCAAATTTAGGATCACTTGAATGATCATTTTCTTCTTCTATACCACACCCTGCTTTGTCACTTTTTGAGGGCAGGAAAGGGAAAAACCCAATTACTACAGTTCTATGTTTTAGTAATACTGCCATCAGTGCTAAGGAAGTGCTTTTGCTCACACTGATTGCCCATTCCTATATTGATAGCGACAGCACAAGCTGTGTAGTGAACACATAAACTCATCTGGATTAAAAGTAGCAAGCATTCAGACAGAAGCAAAAGAGTGTTACTTCCTACTCAGCATTTAAGCACGCAACACTCTTGCATTTATAATAAATAGTTCTGTTTGTGGGAGGAAGTGTGATACAGGGGCACCAGTGTGTGAGTAGTAAGTGTGAGAGGGGAATGAGGAGGCCACTTCTTTGGCGGCAAACGTGGCTTCTACCTGTTAAGCTGTACTGTTGGGTTCTGTTTTGCACTGTATATAATGGGTCGGTTTAGATCACCTCAGAAATTTTAAACTGGTAACATGCCTTAAAATAGTCTCCCTGTCAGTGAGGATCACTGCTTTGAAACTTCTGAGGAAGCTTCTACCTCTGACCAGCACTTTGAATTGTGATACGCAAATGTATTTCTATAAGTTGTGCTTGGTGTGTGGAAATGTTAATGAGAAATCATCTGATGGCATTGGCAGCTCTAAACTTGAGGCTAGCACAACTCTGGGATGATTTGTGATAACTTGTGATAACTTGTGGGCGTTACACTGTAACTGGGCAACTGGGGGGCTGGTGCGCATGGTGATTGTTGTGCATGGTGATCGTTGGCATGAACGCTAAATACTACCTCCCAAACCTGAGGCATGTTTCATAACTTTTCTGCTTGCAGCTTTGTCTCTTGTAGAAAAGAAAATGTAATTAGTTGTAGCTAATTTGCTTGTAACTATAATTGCATACATCACACTGCTTGAGTATCTGTAGAAATCAAGAGTAGGAATTTTTCCATATCCTGCCAACACAGAAAATGCCAGGCAGGCTTCTGGGAATGGTACATTAGTTATGGCTTTAGCTGTGCTTACTGATGGGGCCAGTAGATAACAGTTTTGCTATGGAATACTTGCATACCAGAGCAGATTAAAAATAGTAATAGTGGTAGTAATTTTAAAAGTATATATTTGGGGGTGGAGAGGGGGTAGACCAGATTTATTTCTAGAGCTTAGGGTTTTATGACCTTATGTTGGGTGGAATGGAGCGTCACCTCAACAGGTGGGATTTTTTTTGTGTGTGTCTTAAGACAGAGGAAATGTTATACCATTATAAAAAACAGAGAAGATTTTAAAAATTGTTTTATTTTGCCTTTCTTGTGGATCTTTTAGTACTAGCAGTGCTCCAAGATTAATTACTGGCTCAGATGGACTACTGATTTAGTCCAGATTTAAGATGTTTTGCCTGTAAATCCTCTTAACTTAAATTACTTTTCATGAATCAAACTACAGCAAGTATAGATTTTTTGGGGTGCTTTAATTGCAGAAGTTCTAATTGGATCCCAGAAGACTTGCAGCTTGGAGGAATGTCTAAAACTACGTTGGAAGTTGGATTTTTACTCTATGTTTAACTTTCCTCTACACCTGAGAAAAATTTGAGTTCATGCAATTTCAAAGAGGCCTGAGGGAAAAATGACTGGCTTGTCTAACAGGGGAACAGGCTGCCCAGGAACGTAGTTGAGTCACCATCCCTGGAGGTATTTAAAAGATGTGCAGATGTGGTGCTTAGGGACATGGTTTGGCAGTGTTAGGTTAATGGTTGGACTTGATCTTAAAGGTCTTTTCCAAACTAAATGACTCTGATGGGATTATATTAAAGCTTCCTCATAGAAATCAAGGGAATACAGAAAGCTGTAAATGGCTTGAGACTTCCTAGTGGAATGAAGTACCTATTTCTACATTCCCTGTTACCTCAGTGGGAGCAATCGTAATAGGGTTTTTTTATTTGCTCCATTCCACTTGATGCAACAGAGATACTTACAACATTGTGAGAAGTGTAACTGCTATCTTTTTTGAGTTCTGGTTTTCTAATGAATCCCTTCTTTTGAAAAAGGGATGAGCTAAAGATTGCAATAGTGACTTATCGCATTAACCTCACCATAGCTGCTGATTGTGTGTCATGGTCCTACTGTTAGTTCTTTCTACTGGGTGGTGTAATATATCTCAGTTGGAGTTACATATTTGTAGGGTTCACTGTATTTCTAAGCACAGTAAATACATATTTATTAATTTACAGGCAATGTGCTTTTGTTGACAGCAATGCTGAAAGCTCAGAGGAGCTTGTTTAAAGGTGTTCATAATTGTAGGATTAGTCAACAAACTGAAGATGAGAGAGTACTTGTCTACTTTGTGTGTGTGTGGTCACTTTTTCAGCATTGATCTTCTTTCAAATAGAGCTAAATTAGATAATGCAGATCATGTCAAATGTTATAAAAATGCAGTACCAAATACTCACAAAACACAAAAAGAGAGAATTATTGAAGAAATGGGATACTTCCATAGAGGCTGGCAGCAATGAACAAGATTAGTCCCTACAATCTTTACAAAATAATTCCTTTTACATTGGTTTTTTTATAACTTTCTATCTCTACTGACTCCTCAAAAAACCCTCCAGTATTTAAGTAATGAAAAGGTAAGTTGAATGGGTTTTTTAGTTGCCCATAAGGTTTACGCAAAGTTCTGTTATCTAGTGCTTTTAAAGTAAACTAGAAAGATGGAGCAGGGGAGAGACCAGTTTATGTATTAAGTAATAAGTAATAGTTAAGAGACAGAACACTATGAAAAGATTAGATGGTTAAAGTTTACTTTAGTTCCTTAAATGTGAAAATTGAACCTATGTATCTGGGACAGACACAGTGTTTAGCAGCCACTTCCAGTGTTATCTAAATCCAGTATTTTCTGACTATTTCTTTTATGCTATACCTCTTTTTTCTTTTGTTGCACTTTTCCACCAGGGGATGGGACTGTCAGGGAAAGCAGTCCATTTATTAATACCACAGAGACGGACAGAGGCAACATATATGAAGGAAAGAATATGGCTCTCTTTGAGGTAAGTTAAACAGCACAAAAATCTGTATCACCTTCAGCTGAGGCTCTGGTAGTAAGATGAAAATAAGCAAACATGTTTTCTTTGTTTCTTGAAATGTAGTGTATGTGTAACTCTTGAGTTATTAAAATTGACTAGCAGAGTCCTGCTAACATTCCATTTCAGTGGATTTGAGTGATGTAATAAAAATGCTATCCTTGTAAATTTATCTGTATAGGCAAACCCAGTATATTTTGGTATGATTGATGTGAAGATAACCCTTCTTGTAGTTAAAATTTTGGGGCTAAGATCTAGAAATTGTTGTTAAAGAAAGCTGCTGAAAATTAACTCTAGTGTTTTTAACAAAGCAGTATCCAGCTTTAAAAGGATTAGCAAATATATTATGTTGAACAGCGGAAATACCTCAAAGCAGCAAAGCTATACACAATGATAGGCCATCACTTAGTTATGTTCATAGAATCATAGAATATCCTGACTTGAAAAGGGCCCATAAGGATCATAGAGTCCAACTCCTGGCTCCACACAGGGCCAGACAAGTCAGAGCATGTGACTGAGTGCATCCTATAAACATCTACTTCATAATGATAGTTTTCTATTTAATTCTCTTAATGATTGTAATAATTTTACAAGGCAGTTGTATGTTATGGCACATTTAAGTGCTATTTCTGCAATGGAAATTACTTTTGGTAAAGCTTTTCCTAAGTTCTGCTTTAGTGTACAAGTGGTCTTTGCTGTTGATGTTTGCTGTTAAGAATAAACATGGTCCTTCCAACGTTAGCTCTCTTGCTGTTGCAATCTACCCACAATTTGCATGTTCTGTTCTTACGCTCATTCTCCCTTTCAATATCTTTGCACAGAGGACATGATCTTTCAGTTCCCTCTTTCTATGTGACCCAAATAAAATATTTTTACTTTTTTTTCCACAAAGTCCTCTGTGAGATTGTGCTAAGCAGGCACTTGATGAACAATGTTGCTTTGATCTCTTTGTCGCCTATGGAATTTCTTACTGGTTTCGGACAGAAACCATGATAGTGGAGTTTTGTCACAGACTTTCTCTCCTTCAAGCTCTATTCAGTAAAGCAATATAGAAAACTTCCTGTTCTTCACATTAGCTGTGGTATTCCTCAGTGTTGATAAATTTGCTGTAGCTGCTTTTTATCCTTAATCTTCTTTGAATATATACTTTCATCAGTTATTTTGAGTAGTGTCTGACATTAAATCCTCAGGTGATGGTATAATGATAACTATCTTTTACATATTTGTCCTGGTTTCAGCTGAGATAGTGTTAATTTTCTTGCTAGTAGCTGGTATAGTGCTGTGTTTGGGAGTTAGTATGAGAATAATGTTGATAATATACTAATGTTTTAGTTGTTGCTAGGCAGTGTTTAAAAGGACTTTTCAGCTTCCCAGGCCCAGGGAGGAGTGAGGAGTCATAAACCTTCCATAGGAAGTGCATAAGAAGCTGGGAGGGGACACAGCCAGGGCAGCTGACCCAAACTGGCCAAAGGGATTTTCCAAACCATATGATGTTATGCTCAGTATATGAGCTGGTGGACTTGGCCAGGGAGGACCATGGGTCAGGAACTAGCTGGGTTATGAGCAGTTGTGCTGTGGATTACTTGCTTTGCATATTCTTTTTCCGTTGTTGTTATCATCATTATCACCACCATCTATCTTTTCTGTCCTATTAAACTGTTTTTATCTTAAACCATGACTGACCTTTTTTTTTTTTTTTTTTTAATTCTGTCTCCTATCTCACTGGTTGGGGAGAGTGAGGCTGTGTGGTTATTTCAGCTACTTGCTGGGTTAAACCAGAGCAAGTCCTTCCAGTGCCCAATATGAGGCACAAAGTGTGGATATAATGACAGGTCTGAGCAAAGTGTGTGGAAACAAATTTGTTATAATCATCCATTATATCAGTTTAATAATAGTTGGTCACAATACTGTATTTTTTGTTCTTGTGGTTGTGTTATACTCGCTTACTGTACATATCACAGTGCTGTTTGTCATCTCTGCAAGATCTTTTGTTGTACTGTGTAACACTGGGTTGTGATATGACAAAACTACTGTTTTTGAGACTAATCTGGTATTTGTACTCTGTATTGCTGTCATCTGCCTACTTCAGGAGCCACTTCAAGGCAACTGTTAATAATTACACTATTTACTATCTCCTCTGAGAGCTGATCTATGGTGGAAACAAGGGGGAACACTCTCCCAACTCCCTTTTCACTTCTCCTTTGGGACAGTCAGAGCAGCTCTTGAGAATTTTGAATATTCTTAGGATATTCAAGCTAGCATGTTCCAGTTGTGGTGTCTCCTGAACGTGTGTTCAGGATTAAACAACTATTTTGAAACGCCACCCAGAAATCTGCCCCAAAGTTGGGTAGTTCTGAGTGGCAGTGTGGGATAGCTTGGGCAAATGCCTGGGAGCATGGGCAGCTCCAGTGTTTTGGAACTTCACCCCTGAACAAGTGCAGAATCTTGAAAAACTGATTAAATAGCTGGAAAAAGTATGCTGTCACCCTGGCAATTCCAGAGAGACATAAATAATTCGATTGTGCTGGAGCCTGCTGACCCTGGTCTACTGAGCTCTGTTCAGTACTCCTCAGTACCCTCAAGGGAAAGAGGTCATCTCTGGACATGATGACTAACAGGCACTGTGACTCCTCCATCTCAGGCAACAGGTACTACCAGCTGGTACTGGAGAACCACTACACAGAGAAACAACTTGTGCCAGTATCAGTTGCCCCTGTACACAGGAAGAAATGGACACAAACCTTATCTTGTTTAGTAAAGGATGACAAAGCAGGGCCATCACAAGAACAGGAGGAGAAAGTAGCAGAACCAGAAGTAACTACTCAATCCCTATTCTTGAGTGAGCTGTGTGTAAAGGATTTCAGCTGTTGTCCAGGTGAGCTCATTGTTACCTGGCTGCTCAAATGCTGGGATAACAGGGCCAGTAGACTGGAATTAGAGGGTAGGGAGGCCAAGCAGCCTGGATCCCTGTTTAGGGAAAGGGACGTTGAAAAGGCAAGTGAGGGAGAAAAATCCACAGTCACTTAGCTTCTGGAGATGACTTCTGTCACAGGTGAAGGAAAAGTCTCCCTTCAAAGAAGTGCTATATGTCACCCAGTGGTGTGGACCAGCTTGGCTCAGCTGTGCTGGTTGCTTGGGGAAGTTAACTCTGTCCTGGCTGGAACCAGGACACCCAGGCAAGTGGACCACCATGAAGAGAGGTATCCAGAACCTGAAGGAATTAGCCATGTTGGAGGTGATTTATATTTACCTGAACAGCAAGCAGTTACCCACTGATCCAGTGTACCCAGCCCACGTGGCAGAAGTTTGTATGCAGCTAAGTCATTGGCAGTACTGGCCTGGAAGGACCAAGAAGGATCAACAGTGGACAAATTGGCTGCCCAGCTCCAGCAATATGAAGAAAAACTCTGTTTCTCCATAGGCAAGACACAGGCCCATAGGGAGAAAGTGCCAGATATGCTAGCTGAGAAACTGTCTGGGAGTTCCAGCAATCCAAAGAGGGTATGTTCTCTCTCCATCTGTAACTCAGCTATAAGGAGAAAGCATTTGTCTACTCCAGAGAGCAGTGTGTGGTGGGAACTTCAAACGCTGGCATAGACATTAAGCAAAGGCCACTGAATTACTTAACAGTATGGGGTCTATCATTATCTATTTCAGATTATAGACTATGCTGTTACAGTGTTGCCTTTAAAACCTTCTAGTGGCTTTGTTACTATTGCTGTTGTAGTGGTGAATCTTTTTTTGGTAGCGTATATGTTTCACAGTAAGTTTCCTACAATCCTACTCTTCTCATTTTTTCAGTTCAAGTGTTTGAATTTTTATGCAGAATAGTACAAGGAAGTTTGCCTGTTATAACTGTGATTGTTATGATCTAATGTCTTGGGCAGAGATGCCTTAGGTCTTGTCTTTCTGTATGCAATCTTGATCTATTGTATTTCATTCTGATGTTTGATCTTGTGTACTTGATCGAATTCTCTGTTTATGCTTTTTTAAAAAATTCTGTTATTGTATATACTTATCCTGCATTCTATTAGTTGTTTTAACATGTTTTTATTTTATAGCAGAAATTTGGCTAAAGAAAGATGAGTTCACTTTTGTGTCAAGTAATATTACATATATGCAGTTATATATGGTATGCATATGTGCCTGTGTTTTCAACAAATGAATTCTTTGGAACTAATATGCATGGTTTAAGATAAAAATATGTACACTTGCAATACCAGGGTTGAGAGTGATCCTTAAGTATCTTGCTGCTTGAAGGAATCATTTGAGGCTACTAGACACAAGCAAGATGCTAGAAAATGCCTTAATGGATTGACCCTGCCAGTACAATCCTTTAAAAACTGTGTTGTGGTAGGAATAGATTTTTACAACTAACAGTGGTCTTTCTCTAGATTTCCCTTATAATACAGGTGTACAAGCTATTTATTCTAAGATAGTGTTAAAAAAAAAAGTCACAGAAATGTTGCAAGACAGTACTAAACTGCTAGCAAGATTTAGAGCTCTCGTTGGTTGAAAGCTGGCTGGTATTTTTGATTTGGGCCAATCAGGGCTGACCTGTCGAGTCTGTGTTTGAAGTAGTATTGTAAAATCATTACTTTAAAACCAACAACTGTTTGTTTAAATGCAGTATTCTTAAAATCCCAACAGGAAGAAATGGATAGCAATCCCATGGTGTCATCTCTTCTTAATAAACTAGCAAACTACACTAATCTGCCTCAGGGTGTGGTGGAACATGAAGCAGATGAAGACAGCAAGAGAAAGGAAGTCAAGGTATTTAAAATTCTCATAAGTAATTGAGATTAAGCTAGTCACAGAGGAATGTTTTCCAATGTAAGAATAAAGTATGTGGATACCTAAAACCAGGAGGGAGACTTGCAATACTGTATTTAAAGTTGAAGTGTTTGCAGTAGGACTTGTGTTAATTCACTGTTAGTTGTTAGCATGTTTTAGCAGGACCTTGCTGTAAAAGCCATAGATAAAATGTGTGCAAAGCTAGGAACTGAAACATGCTGTGCATCCAATTTTATCTGCCTTTCTTTTCTTCTTCCTTCTGTTCTTATACAAGCATCAGTACCTTTTCTCTACCTCTCGTGAGGATACAGTATGACTTTCCTTTTTTAAAAATGATTTCTTAATACAGTTTAACAGGCTGGGTTTTTAACTTACACTGAAATTTAAGGAACGCTAGATGAAACAGGTCACACTTAAGTCCATAGACCTGTTTCCTTTGTTAAAAGAGAAGTAGTTTTTCTGAGTAGCTTGTTCCCAAGTGTCAAAATTTCTTATAAAAAGGAATGGACATTTTCCAAGGAAACATTTTGTTACATACCTTAAGTGAGGTGTATAACATGAAGGGGGGAAGGAAAGGCAAAGTCTCTGTTTGGCACATCCCTAAACACACTTGCTAGAAGACAGCAACCGAATTCTTCAAGGGTTGTCTGCTTGGATGCTCAGGAGTGCCTCTGTAGAAATGTATGCAACAGTTGGAGCCTGCAAGGAGATGTTGGATTGATCCTTCAGTGAGCAGGGAGCTGTTCAGGAGAGATCTTGGATAAAAACTGTATGACCTGACAGAGTATATAAGCTGCCAGGTAAGGAGGAATGATGAGCTGAAAGTGGTTGAGCATGATGATTGAAGCTAAGAAATTTAGGGTTGATAATGGTAAAAGGAGAGTACTGGGAGTCCCCTGACTTTGTGTCAGACAAAGGGTGTCGCTACCGAGTTTGTGTGCTGAGCTATGGAGAAAGGAGGAGAAACACATAAGAATGAATAAAAGAAAATGAGTACATAACAGATGAGGCTGATATTAAAATGTACTTAAAGTTAGAACTGGAGCTCATTTGACTGGAAAATAGATTTACAGTATGCTACCTAAATATTTGCAGTAGAGCTGTTTGCATTAGGACGTGATTAGTAGAAGAAGTTGGTACCAGTACTGTGGATAAGGGCGGGGAATAAAGTCCAGATATTTGTGTTAGCTTTTTTGATTATCCTGCATTTGTTTATGTGTGGGGTTTCTTTTTGTTTGTCTCGTTGTGCTGCTTCTCTTGTATTTGTTTCTTCTTATTTGAAGATACAGCTTAGGGCATGAGAGAACCAATGTTGATCGACTCACGCTTACCTCAGTGTGATCTCTGTTCAGCTGTTGTGCAGAGGGTTTTCAAATGCAGCACATACACACCGTGTCACTTGCACTTACTCTCTTTTGAGCACCATCTGGTGGCCTGAAAACGCGTTCTTTTTTTTTTTTTTTTAATTGCCCCCAGAGAGCTGCAACTTAATTGATGAAGCCTGAAGGCTTTTGTGTGTCTTGACACATAGTGATCACCAGCAAACAAAAAGTGCAAGAAAATAGACTGTATTGTGGCCGTTTTTACGACTTTTGCTATCACAAATTTTAGACAACTCTGCATTTCTTCTAACCTTGT
>VZTU01021987.1:49009-64715 GCA_013400835.1 Zapornia atra | reverse complement strand
CAGGCTGCAGGTCCTGCCAGGAGCTTGCTCCAGTGGGGTTCACAGTGTCTTCCGTGTCTTCACCTGATCCAGTGTGGGGCCTCTCCATGGGCTGCAGGTGGAATCTCTGTTCCCCATCAACTTCCATGGGCTGCAAGGGGAAAACCTGCTTTACAGGCTGCAGAGGAATCTCTCTCTCCAGTGCGTGTAGTGCCTTCTTCCCCACCTTCTTCACTGACTTTGGTGTCTGCACAGCTCCTTACATCTCACTCCCTTCTCTGGTGGCAAAAAGCAGCTGCTTGTGGTGTTTTCTCCTAAATATGATTCCCAGAGGCGCTGTGACCATCACTGGTGGGCTCAGACTTGGTCAACAATGATTCCAGCCTTGAGCCCAGCTGGTGTTTACTCTGTTGGGCCTAGAGGAAGCTTCTACCTGCTTCATGCAGAAGCCACCCCTGCAGCCCCCACCCCCTTCTTCACCAGGATATTAGGCAGGAATTAGGATATTGCTATTGGTCTCTTTGTTACAAGAAGTTATGTAAGATGCAGTTAATCAAAGGGAAAACATTGCTATGCTGTCTATAAAGTAGATAAAAAATTAGACTAAAGGTGTGCCACTGTCAGTATTTCAATCATCTGATGACAATCAGAATACTCAAAAGCATAAAATTAAGCATAAGAAAAACATCAACCTCTTTGAGTGGGTCCACAGGAGATCCATAAAAATGATGAAGGGGATAGGGAATCTTCCCTGTGAGAACAGTTTGGGAGAGTTGGGGTTGTTCAGCCTGGAGAAGGCTCCAGGGAAACCTTATTTTTGCTTGTTTATAATGCCATGCAGCAATAGGACAAGGAGTAATGGCTTTAAACTGAAAGAATGTATATTTAGATATTAGGAAAAAATTCCTCAGTATGGTGAAAGCACTGGAACAGGCTGCCTAGGTGTCACAGTTTAACCCCAGCAAGCAAATAAACACCACGCAGCCGCTGACTGGCTCACCCTGACAGAATGGGGAAGAGAATCAGAAAAGTGAAAGTGAGAAAATTCATCGGTTGAGATAAAAAGAGTTTAATAGGGCACCCAGAAAAAGGAAGATGATGACAGTGATAGTAGCAGTGAGAGTAATAATATACACACACAAAACTTTGCAATGGTTTTAGCAATATTCTGTATTATGTATTATAAAATTTCTTTCTGTACATTTCTACCTAATTTGTCATTTTTTCTTCCTCTACTTTCTCCCAATACTGTCTTTAATACTGTTGCAAGGACTTAAACATTTATAGTCCTTGGGAATCTTTTACAAAATATTTCCTTTGTCACATGCTCATTTTTATGTTCTCTGTTACAGGTAAGAAAGGAATATCTCTTCTGAGGCTCTTGAGATTTTATTTCTCCAATATTATTATTTGTATATCTTGTATATCAGCAAAAAACACGTATCATTCAGTAAAGTTAACACAGTAGGGAAAATTCTACTTCACAGTCTTTCTAGAATAATGTTATTTGTGAAAGGAAGCCTAACATAAATGCTGTTAGTCATGATCTGCCTCTGCAAAGTATTCTGGACTATATTAGTTAGAGTGCTGTTAGTATTTACAGCCATGTCAAGCATGCCAATTATTAAAAAAAACCAAAACCAACAAACCTCCCTGCTGCATGGAAAATATTTTTCATTATATGACCTATTGCATAGTGTAGATGATGAGTGATGATGTAGAAGTCTGATTTCCTACTGATTGTAGTCAGGTGAAAAAATATACAGCAACTTGATAAATCAGTTCTGTAAGAAGCACCATAACAGATAGGTCTGCTCTTACCATGTATTACAGAGCTGGACAAACCTGTCTGAGTGTTTTAGTAACTGTTCACACAAAGGTGATTTGTCTTTTCAGTCTAATAATCCTTTAGTCATTAGCTTTATTCTGGGGGGATTTAATGCTACTTATCAGTAGGGCTCCCGTTAGCTTTTTACTGTAACGGAATCATGTAGGATTCTTTTGCCAAAGCTTTGGGAAGTTTCAGTGACATGTGAATTCAAAAGTAATTTAGCCAGAAAATAAAAATGTCTCTTGGCAGGAACAATGAATATATCACCATATAACAGAGGAAAATTTTATTATTTTCTTGAAAGCAACAAGATGTTCAGTCTTTTAACTGCACCATTAGTTTTGGTTGCCAGGGATCTTTTTTTGAAATTTCACATTACTTTGCTAATAATGAGATGATTATAAATAAGAAGATAGTATAGCCACAGTTCAGGAGAGTATTTTAGCATGTGCCTGATTTTAGAAACTTAAGTACTTACACTGATGAGCTGACGTGTCCCAGAAGGTACATCTCTAAATGGCATTTATGGGCCAAGGTCTAAAAAACCACCATCCTGCAGCCTACTGATATTTTGAGAAGGGTACTGAAAATGTCCAATAGCTCCTGAAATCGACACAAGCAGAACTGGAGGGGGAGTTCTTCCAGACTTCCCAGGATTGTGGCCATAAAAATCAGTAGAATGGAAAATGCCTGGCAAGCAAAGTTGTTTGAAAATTTAGGTGTTTGTAGTATTAATATTTGCCATATAATTAATGGCGGGGATTAGTATAGCACTTCAGGAACTGGAGACATCTGCCATGGGTTTTTCTACTACACTGCCCAGTCTCCATGTTCTCCTAGCATTTCCTGCTTAAACCTCCCTCTCACCTTCATGTTATTTTCTATAGACCTTTTTTAAAGGCATTTTCTTCAGAATAAGTGCTTTCTACCACTCTTCCACTCCTCCAAGATTTTTCAAAAGGCATGTTGCTTCCTTATAAAGTCAGGGGAACGTGTTCTTGACTTCAAGTGCATGCATAAAAGTTTGTGCAGTGTGGCCTTGAAGTTTCTTGGAGCAGACTTGTTACATCCCAATTAACTTTAAAATGTAAAATCTATGCTTAAAAATATGAGAGTTATTAAATGTGATTCTAAAATAAATAGTTTCACTTCACATGGCCTCTCATAACCTTTAACATGCTGGGGACAAATGAAGTGGAGCTGCACAAAAAAATTGTCGAAACATGGCTATGGCTGATCTTTTTAAAGATCTGCACCTAGAAAAACATCTTTCACAAACTGTGAATCTAGACTGTTGTAATTCAAACAGTAACTCCATTGATCTATGTATGGAATGAAAGAAATTCCAATGGAAGGTAGGAAACTGTAGAAAGAGAAAGGTAACCACTAGAGCAGTCTGTATGAAGAAAACAGTCAAGCAGTGTGTGCTTTGAGAAAATTCCTTCTATTTTGTAATCATGTTTTATATATGATGCTGAGGCATTTAGCAGATGATACTTTGCTGGGCTTCATATTGAGAGCTAAGACACATTTTGTCATCAGTGAATTTGATTCAGAAGCTATCCAATAAATTCCCATTCATTTTCACCTTTAAAATGAAGACTTAGAAGGGAACTTTAAAACTGCTTTTCAGTAGCATGACTATCATAAACATATGTGATGAAATTACAAAGGCATGGAAAAACAAGTGGAGAAGGATCGTGTTTAGGCAAACAGTTAATCTACTTCCTCTCTCAGCTTGGGATGCTCTTGGAAACAAGGTAGAAAAAATGTGACAATTATTCTAATGTAGTTCAATTTACCTTTCCTTAGATCTAATTTTAGAAAAGTTGAAACTGTGCGTTCCTTAAAGGATTGTTTCTTTCCTGTAGTGGAGAATGGTTCAGTTCACCAAAGAGAGTGAACTCTTGAAATATTCCTAGTACATCAATATACAAATGGTGGGGTTATATGTGTGATGTTTACATGTTCTGTGGATTTTATCAGACTTCACAGTTTTCAACAGAAAAGAAATTTTAAAAAACCCTGAAAATCTGTCAGACAAATAGAATAATTTCATCAGTCAGGACACAATCCTCTGATTGGGCTAGAGGATTTGTAATTCTACATAGAATTAGGCTTGTGTAATTAAAGATAATTATGATATTGAACAAACAGGCTGTGAAGTACTATCAGAATATGGTCTGGAAATCAATAACTATATGTCATGCAGAGTGACTAATGAAAGAGGCAAATGCTGTTTACTCATCCCAAATAGTATATTCTATTTTTCTTTTTCAGAATGCTCAGAAAGCATTTTTATTACTGTATTCATTTTCCATCATTAAAAAAAATGGCTAAAGTATTTACAACCTAGAAAGTCTTCACTGATTCACTATAATGTCTAAAAGAGGAGCCAATCTGGAGAATTTATATTTGGAGTTGGTAGTAGGTAATTTTCTCTGCTCCAGACTATTTATAACATAGGGGGGAGAAATCTGTAGACAATTTTATACATGTGGATTAAAGGGAGTCCACCAAACTGGCTTTAAAATTGTCAAAATCCAATCTATTCAGTTGCATCGTTGAATAGCCATTAGCATATCTAGGTTTAGATAGATGCATAAACTTTTTGTGTAGTATAAGAAAGGAGAATAATAGTGTGGTCAATATCTTTTAAAGTAGAATAAGTGTGTTTTCCAAAAGTTTGCCAGTTTATGGAAGTATTCATAAAACATTGCTGAGAAATTATCAAAGTTCTGGGACTGTTTTAAGATGTGCTGAACAACAGAGAAGATTTTTTTAGTCGATTCTTTTTTTTGTGAACTGTTTTAGGAGTAAGTTACAGGAATGTGTTCTGCTTCAGTAATTATGAACCAAAAAAATTGTGGTTCCATCATCATTAATAACTCTTCTCATTAATAACGCATTATCCAGTCATGAAAAAGATATTTCACTGGTTCAGATTTTGCCATATGCTTGTATCTGATCCAGATCAAAAGTACTAGAACTGGGCAGTCCAGAAATACATCTATTTCAACTTAATGCTCAAGGGTCAATTCTACCATATTTGCTTTATAGCACCAGTGAGGTGACAAACAATTCTTGGCAGACTGTAAAGGCAGTCTATATAGAAGTAAACTAGAAAATGCTGCCTTAGCCTTAGGTGGCTATGATATTTTTATAAAATTTCAAAAATCCTGGTATCTATATTGTCTTGTTAAACTACCCCAGCATTATAATTCAAACACATTTGGCATGGCTTCATGTTTTATTTTAAAAAGAGATAATGTGCATCAATACATCTCTTAAAATAATTACTTGTGTATCATAATTTTTTTGTATTGCTTTAATGAATTAAAAAGGGTAAGTAAAAAAACTGTTGTGAAACAAACACAGAGACCGTGCTTTAAAATAATCAGAGTTTACAAGGCATTTGCAGTCCCTGTTGAAGTAACTTTTTCTGGCCTATATGAAGTCTCCTTTTCACTGAAAAATGGCAGTTAGTTAATTTCATTAGTGACTATTATAAGTAAATGTTACAGTCCTGTTAACAGTTAGTGATCCACCTATAAAATAAATTTTAATTTATATATGTTATTTTTTCAGTTGTCTGTGGAGGGCATGTACTTTTTTCCACCTCACTTTTCAGTATATTATTCCTCTGCCTTGTGTCCACTATTTGTTTTTCTTCAAGAGACTAAACCACAACCATTCCTACTTAGAACTGCCCCCTATTTGTTGTATTTGGGTGCAGCAAGCAGGCCAAAGAATTAAGCTTGTATTTTCATTCTGTCCTACTACTGGACCACATACAAATGCAAGTGCTTATTTCAGACTTCTCTTAATTGAAATAGATGAGCAATAAATATCCAATCTTTAGCCTGAAATATCTGTGGCTGCCACACAGGCAAAGCTGGATCAAGCAGCATAAGGTCCTGCTGTTAGCAAACACTTCACCAACTGCTTCAAAACTAGACTGAGCAGCTCTTGTTCAGGAAAAAAAAATCTGCTGCCACATACTGTTTTAATGTTTATGGGGATTCCAGAGTGGTTGCATAATTTGAATGAATTTGGCATACACGTGCATTCTGAATCGTGTAGTCCCAGAGAGGAAATTTTCATCATTACAAAGTCACAACTGGATAAGTTAAATTTTAAAAAAGAAGTGTTCTTGTGTTCAAGGCCAGGTTGGATGGGGCTTTGGGCAACCTGGTACAGTGGAGGGTGTCCCTGCCCATGGCAGGGGGTTGGAACAAGATGATGTCTAAGGTCCCTTCCAACCCAAACTGTTCTGTGATTCAGATTCTGTGATCTAAACACATGCACACACACACATGTATTTCAGCAACATTAATTGAGAACAGAGTACAGGCTTGTAGGCTTTTGGTGCATCACCCTGCTATCATGGTTAACTACCTGAGCAGTCTGGCAGTTTGCACAGTAAGAGTTATTCAGGCCTTGATTTTTACACTGTTACTCCTTAGGAGCATGTTTTGTTGAAAATAAAATGGGACATCCAAGTGGGAAGTCAACCAGTGATTATCTTCACCATGAAAAATATCTTGAAATAAAAGGATAAGAAAAAATTGGGGAAAAGAAATATTTTAATTTATTATTTAAATATTAATTGATATTTTAAGAGATATATTATTTTAATATATGTTAATGTGTGGCCTATCTGGATCCTTTTTGTCTCTCAAGAATTTAACTCCCTCTCCTGCAAAATGTGGTTGGACATTTTCTGTTTCCTTTGTTTTTCAAGACAATTGCACAATTGTTCTACAATTGTTGCACTGCTAGAATTAGTAAAGGGTGAAGGAACTGTGAAGGAAGGCTTAACCATCTGTTGTAATCCTGTCTTTTGGTCATAGAATCACATATTCACAGAATGGTTGAAGTTGGAAGGGATGTCTGGAAGCCATCTGATCCATCTGTGCTACACAGTCAGGGCCACCTACAGCCTGTTGCCCAGGATCATGCACAGGAAGGTTTTTTTGTATCTCCAATATTGGAGACTCCACAACCTCCTTGAGTACCCTGTGGTAGTGCTTAGTCACACTCACAGAGAACAAGTGTTTCCTCACGTTCAGAGGGTTTCCTGTGTTTCAGTTTGTGCCCATTGCCTCTTTTCCGATTCCTGAGTACCACTGAAAAGGTTCCAGCTGCATTTTTACACCCTCACTTCCAGTATTTATATACATTAATAAGATTGTAATAATAAGGTCCCTTGTGTCAGGTCCTTGGCATGCCTTTGAGAAAAAATATCTAATAGCTACAGACATATGAGGCTTCAAAGGGCACAAACCCTTTTCTCCAGACACATTTCCTGTGGGAAATTTCCTGTGGGAAACGTGTGTGCATAAAGAAACTCTGCCCAGTTCTTTATCGCTTGTTCTTTGCTTTCAAGGAAAATGTGAAGCCTTTGCCACTGTGACCAAACCAATGGACCACCATCTTTTTGTTGGTTCCTTTTCAGACTGGCACAGACCCCTCTGCTGGATCACAACTTGAGATATCTACACACCGCTTTTAAAAAACTCATCTTTATTTTCTTGCTTATCAGAATTCACTGGGTCACTTCAGGTCACTGCAGATGTTCGCATATCTGATATGAGGGTGTAGCCAAATTCATTAACATCTATATTACTTCGGCTCTGTGGTCATGTAGCAACCACAAAATTTCAGTTGCAGAAAGATCCAAGATAAATGTCTTGCCCTGTTGAGTCTGAAGTTCTGTAGTTGCATACCATAAGCCAAAATAAGTTATAGATTATTTTTCTTACTTTAAAATAGCATAAACCCCTCTATATAGGACCTCACAGGCTGTATCAGCTAGTTCCTTGGTGTTCACTTGCTTAGTGATCCAGTTGCTAGATAGACCTCTGGAAACTGACCTGGCTCACAAGGAAGCTAATCTTCCTGGAAAATTTCTTAGGGAGGGTGTGGGGAAATTGATACTTTTGATCTCTGTATTGTAAATTTCAGTGTTCTCACTATACCTTCTACTTTCAGCTGATCATGTAAAAATGTGATTTATGTTTCTGTGGAACGTATTTAGCATTTAAACATGTGAGTGATGATTAAAGAATAGGGTGATGAAATAACTGATGAACACAAGTTTGGTTTTACCATCAACCATATGCTTCTACATGTGCAAAGTCTCAGTTTGGGTATTGGAAGTAGCTACATTATTATATTATTATTATTATTATATTGGGAGTAGTTACATTAATAAAATTCTGCTGCACTGGCAGCAGCAGAACTACCATCATTAACCCCATCTGAAAATTAGGTATACTACTTTGTTTTTCTAACAACTACAGAGCTTCTGAGAACCAGGAAACCAATTTAAAAACAACCTTCCCTCCTCAATTTTCAGACCTCTTGGGTTTAATGCATTACCATATGATTCTGCTATTACTTGAATTTCTTTATTACTGCTGCACTTTGTGTATAGAGTAGCATGTAATAAGAAGATCAAAGCTTACTGAGTGCCACTAGAAGTCCTAATGTTTGGCTTTCAAGGGATGAACCTGAACGTGTTGAGTTTTTTGTCAGCAGGACTTTTATGATCTGCTGGATGCCAGTGAAAAGTCAGTGAAACTACACGCTGTAAAACTGTGATGCAGGGAGATGCACCTACTCTGTTTTCTAAGCAACCCACGTTTATCTATTGAACCATTAACTTTGAAGGATGACTGAAACAGCCTTGGATTTTTCCACTTTTTTCTGTCTTGTTAAGCACATTTTCTGGTACTTGGTCTTTTATTAAGATGCATTTTTCCAAGGGATGAGTTGTGATTTGACAGTGGAATTCACAATAAATAGATCTATCAATATAAACCCCTTTAGCAAAACACTTTCTAGGTTTCTCACATAGAAGTAAAGCTGAAAAAGTGTCCTTATTTGAAGCATATCCTCCTTTCACAATCATACTGCCTGCATACCCTGCCAGGGAGGGTACTCTACTCAGTTATGGAACATACTTATTTCTCAAATACTTTTGCCAGAAGAATATGTTTTCTCTCTTGATTCCAGAGCAGTCATGCTAATTGGTGCATGCTCAGAAAAGTGTACATGGGTATTACTATTCAGTTACTAGGACAACTTGTAAAACAAACCAAAAACTCCCCATATAAGCCTAATGTCGTTTTCAAAGACTGGTAATAGAGAGGGAATATCTAGATCTTCACTTTACATTTTCTACTCAAATGCAAGTAGGGAATAGGAGTGAGAGGTAGAGGTTTGGAAGATCAGTGTGACGTTTATTGACAAGAGTGACAGCACACTGAGAAAAGACTGAATACTTTGATGCCTGTCGACCTTAAACAAGCTTTTTACTGTTCACAGGTCTAGCAGTAGTTTGCTTGCACAGCATATGCCACAGAACAAGACTAAGCTGTGGAACGTTCTCAAAGAATATGGCTGTAGCACTACCTAAAATATTTTTCAAAAAGCCTAAGGTTTGAAAAAGGGCCTCCTGAAGCTGAAGCTCAGTGCATTGGATGGCACATCTTTGTTCACTGTATTTGGAAACAAGCTGCTACAGAAAGTCAGAACAAAGTTGGAGATATATTCAACTATATGTGGTATGATGGTGAAGTGATTCCAGCTGGCAGTGGCAAGAGCAAACCACCAAAAGGATCTGGAGAACTCACTGCTCCAGACATAGAAAGCTTAGCCTTTAGCTTGCATGATGTTTTAATTTCTACTACCTGAAGGCTTCTGCACATCAAAGTGCATGCTTTAGTTCAGACAATTAAAATTTATGCCACATGGTTGTACACATTTGTGCTTACCACTAGTGAAGTTAGTGAAACCATTGTCTTAAAACACAAATGAGGATTCAGACAACAAAAATGAGCAAAGCCTATAATCAGAGCAAAAAATAACAACCTTGTGCTTTGTTCTTTTCATTATGTAGATTTCTTTTTTTGAATTTCTAAATATTCAGTTAAAATGAGCATTAACAAAACTGCAAGAAATTCTAAGGACATTACTTTTTCTGATTCTCATCATTACAATAATAACATTTGAAATTTAAGTCAGAATTACATTTTTTTGTCAAGTAACTTTTTGATAGCAGAAAGCCAACATGCCAAAAACACACATGCAAATCAGCTATATTCCTCAAGTTTGGGATAGCATGCTGTTGAGACTCATCTGGGAATGACCGTCAACTGTATATTAAGCATTAAGACTTCAAAATAACTGCTGTGGGATACTTTTATCTTTCTGTCTTTTTTTTTTTTTTAGCTCTTGGATCAAATAACATTTGAGTAGACTAAAAATGTCATATTCAGAAAAAAAAAAGCATCCTAGTATTCTTTACATACTTTGGATTAAATAAAGTTATTTTTGGCCATGCACATGTAAACCATATTATTTGTGTGAAAAAAGAAAAAGTTAGTTTCTTTCCCTTTGGTCATATAACTTTAAATCCTGAATAAAATCTAATAGATAATTCAGTTATTCTAGACATAATCTATTTATTAATCCATGTTGTATACAAGCATTGTGTACAACCATGTGGAATAATATATCTCATAGCGTGGCCATGGTCACACTCTACATAGAGTTGTCTTGGAAAAAAATGGTGTTCCAGTAAAAAGTGTGGTGTTAAAATATATTTTTTTAAGAAGTATGATAAATCTCATTTATAGATCTTATCATGAATATATTTGCCTTTTTGGAGCTGACAGAGCTAGCAGTGAGGATGGTATAGGTCTATACCTGAACATTTATCCTGAACTCGTAGTATTTATGGTGGTGAAGAAAGTTCCTGAAATGTACATAATGTAATATCTGAGTCTGTGCACATTTCAAGCCGGGTGAAAGTAAAGTCACTACACTGATTTATTCCATCTGTATGAACAGGGTGAAAAGTCTGAAATATCTTTATCCGGCATATGTCTTATGCTAAGTTCCAATAGAATTATTTTTATTTCATTTTTCTTCCAAAGAAAACTTTTATGTTTTTCATGGAGATAACAATTCCCCTTATAGGTGCTTTACAAAATACTTATTTATGAAGTTGTGTAGCTAAAATCAGGTTTGCCTAGTTTACTGTTGCATAGAGTAACGTGTGAGGTCCACAGTGTGAAATCTGGGTCTGTAAGTAGTAAAAGAAGTTACTCCACACGGAGCTGAAGAAAGACCCCGCTGTATTTGCGTTCAAGAGAAGAGCTGTAGGCATGTATTACAGTGATGCATTGAGTATAATGTGGTTTCACAAGGAAACAAGGCATGTATAATTGCAGCACGTCTGTGCAGTGGTTTCTGAGTCTGCTTTGAGTCTGAACTTGTATGCACCAAATTTGATGAAGACACAGGGGCCTGACAGCCATTAGGTTTTTACAGTTATAATGGAAGAGGAAGAGAGTAAGAGTGGGAAAGGCTATTCATGCCTCCACTAAGAGAGGTACTGTTTGGAAAACCAGAAAATTTGCATACGGTGTTTTAAACACTGGAAAAGCTTTAGTGAGTGCTTATCCTTTCCCAACCACAGAATCTAATCACAAGAAAAAATTCAAGTCAGAACGAAGCACCAGCAGTTCTGTTGCTCACAGCGCATTCATATTCAGATGGCCAGTCTTCCACTGGAGCAAAGATAAAAGTGGCCAGCCAGCTCCTTCTCCAGATACATACAACAGGTTATAGTGGGTGGTTGCCATGCTACAGAGCTGGGAGAATCCTGTGCAGTTTTTTTTCCAAGTTTAGTCCAAAGTGTCAAAAGAACATTAAAATAAACTGACAAAAATCCAACAGACTTTGTAAGCAAGAGGAAAGGGCTCTTGCTTTTGTAATTGTGATCTGTCTTTAGCAGACAGTTACTCAAAGAAATCTGTCCTGAGGTGAAAAGTAGCCCTTGTAGCACATTTATTACTGTCATAGCTTTCTTAGCCTTGTAAGTTTCAATGGGAAAGCTATGACAGCTCAAATTGGTCAGCAGTTAGAAAGTTGTCACAAATAGTGAAATAATATGATGTAATCAACAAGGTGATGTAAACACCAGTGATGTAGCCACCAATGCTCTTTAATATCTTTATTAATGATATTGACAGTGGGATTGAGTCCATCCTCAGAAAGTTCGCTGATGACGCCGAGGTTGGTGGTGAGCTTAACATGCCAGAGGGATGGCATGACTTACAGCAGCCTTCCAGTACATGAAAGGTGCCCATAAGAAAGCTGGGGAAGAACTTTTAATGAGGGCATGTAGCACTAGGATGTGGGGGTAACAGTTTTAAACTTGAAAAGTGGAGATTTAGGTTGGATATTAGGAAAAAGTTCTTCAATATGCGGGTGGCAGATCACTGGAACAGGCTGCTCAGAGAGGTGGTGGAGGCCCCACCCTTGGAGATATTCAAGGTCAGGCTTGATGTGGCTCTCAGAGACCTGATCTAGTGAAGGGGGGTTGGACTAGATGACCTTTAAAGGTCCCTTCCAACCCAATACATTCTATGATTCTATTATTCTGTGTGACTTGAGCTTTTTGACAGAAGTGTATCTAAAAAAGCTTTCTGGTCCCTGGATGAATTTACCACAGCAGCCAAATGTACTTCTGCAAATTGTACTTGCCTTTACAGTTTCTGACTGTGAACACTTTGTCTGGCCCTAGGCTGCCATTAACAGTGTGCTGTGAGATGTGATACTAATGAGTCAGTTTAAAACAAGAAGGTCTTTCACTTAGGACTTTAGCCAGGAATTGAACTTAGAACTTCTTGTACCAGAGATGACATTTTTAAGATATTTTATTTAATCCATTCAGTGCATTCACTGGGGAAATGAAAAACCACAAGCATAATAAAAGCATATGTGATTTACATTAAGATATAAAAGTATTACAGTGTAGCTCTTGGGAAATGAAATTCTTGGGAAAAGGAGGATGGAAGAAGCAGGATTTTGTTGGCTGGATTATTTTTTTCCTACATGTTTACTGGTAAATTAATGCTATAAAAGAATTTAACTGTAAGAAATGTCCAATACAAGACATATTTTTAGATTTTATTATTTCCCTATGATCTACCACACAATAATTTTAAACTTCTCTGAATCCAGGCACTTTATAATGTCAAATCTATTAGCTACTAAATCAAGTAGTGTAGAGCATATACTTAGAAGTATAAAAAGTAATAGTAAGTATCAGGTACACAAACTGAAGAGTAATTATTAAAGGGATGCTCCCAGAAGACAACAAAAGTCTTCCTAAGGAGTTGAAAGTAAGACTTCAGTAGCAAATTTTCAATTACATTTGCTTAACAGAAAATAATGGATAGCTTAGTCATCTGAGAGAGAAATGCAGTCTACCAGGTCTCAAAGGGCTGTGTAAGAGTCAAGGATGCATAAAAACCATCCTTTTGTTTTCATTATCTTAAGAAGTCCATAGCCCTTGATTTCAACAGCAACAACACATCAAACCCCAGTTTGATTTCCAATATTTTATTTTTCTGTTTTTATATAACCTGACCTGGAAACAAGCGATTTTTCGCTCTCAGACTAGTGGAAAATCTCATAAAGCTTTGCCTAAGGCTCTGATAATGTCCTATAAATGTATCGGTCTCCATTACACAAGAGGCTGTGGAAGGCTGTAGAAGCTACACAAGTACATCAGCTACTTGTTTCTCTCCTGTGTCACCCTCAGACTCCCTGCAGGAGCCTTTCCAGCTATATTTGGGGCAATGCTTGGATGTTCTTGGGTAGGCTTACTTGAGGCTCTGCTTGCAACGTGAAACTGCACACAGGATACAAATTTGGCCTCCTGAAGGCAAGCATTACTACATGTACAAACTCTGGTTCTTAACACTGTGATAGAACAGATGTCATGAAAGTGGTATAAGCAGAGAGCATAACATCTGTCTCCTTACAGCAGCACTGACTATGCAAGTGATGGTGCGCAGCAGGATTTTCAGACAGGAGAGAGAATCCTGGATCATTCAGAGTGTCAGAGGAAAAGTGGAAAGGAGGGCTAAATTGCTCATGGAACATATAGGGAGATGGTAGTTGTTCAGGTAATTTGATTGAGTTAAGAGATATAGTGTGTCAGGTGTAAGGAAGAAAAGAGTATTGCTGGGTGAAGGTTTCTTATTTTCATAAAGCAAATTGTAACCCACAATTCTCATCTTCTCATATCCTTTTATGCCTCTGATCGAAGGACACAAACTTGTACAGGAGATGGGGACTAGCAAAGAAAGCAGGAGCAACTGCAGAAGCTGCTGATTAAGTGTTCTCTATCCTGGCGTCTGGTTTAATCTCTTTATATGGGATGAAAATTTATATCTAGGTCAGTGTGCCAGACTATGTCAATGTCTTTAAATAGGTGTCTGTTTTTCCACATATGGGCAGAGACTCTCTCCTGGCATGTACAACTGTTGTATCTAGGAAAGTGTCAGACGTCTCTCCCAGTATTTTAAAAGTGAACTCTCTTCATCATTTTAGAAATACATATTTTGGCAATGAGGGTGTTGCTTATGGCCTTGCGAGAATTTTCTCCCCTAAAATCCAAGATTAAAAAAGAGGGAAAGGGGCAACAAGAATGGTAATGGTGGGGTTTTTCCCTATGAAAGTACACAGCAGACTTACTTGAATGTATTTGGTCTGATTTCTAAGGTCATTGTGAAAGGAAAAGTGCAGAGTAATAATTCACATCTGTTTGGTTATGAACAAATGTTATAATAGAAATTAAAGCATATGCTAGCTTAGATGTTGTAATAGTGCATGCAGCAGACACTAAAACTGGTGATTCATAAGCAGTGTTCTCCTTCCCTAAACCAAAGTTTCAATCTGATAGATGAAGTGCTGTGTTGCTACCTAGTGGTGAAATGCAAAAGCTCCTGCTCTCCTGCAATCATTAAAGGCTTTTTGTCCTTCCAGTTGGCAATGGTATTGTCTGTATCATAGAATTATATAATGTATTGGGTTGGGAGGGACCTTTAAAGGTCATCTAGTCCAACCTCGCTGCAGTAAACAGGGACATCCACTAGATCAAGTTACTCAGATCCCCATCCAGCCTGATCTTGAATAATATCTCCAGGGGTGGGGCCTTCACTACCTCTCTCGGCAACCTGTTCCAGTGATCTACCATGCTCATCTTGAACAACATTTTCCTAATATCCAACCTAAATCTCCCCTTTTCAAGTTTAAAACCATTACCCCTTGTCCTAGTGCTACATATCCTCATGAACAGTTCTTCCCCAGCTTTCTCAGAGGCACCTTTCAGGTACTGGAAGGCTGCTGTAAGGTCCCCCCAGAGCATTCACTTCTCCAGGCTGAACAAGCCCAACTCTCTCAGCCTGTCTTCATAGGGGAGGTGCTCCAGCCATTTCATTATTTTTGTGGCCATCCTCTGGACAGGGTCCAACAGGTCTACATCCTTCTTTTGTTGAGAGCTCCAAAGCTGGATGCAGTATTCCAGGTGAGGTCTCACCAGAGCAAAGCAGAGGGGCAGAATCTGATGGCCACACTTCTTTTGCTGCAGCCCAGGATGTGGTTTGCCTTCTGGGATGCAGACATACATTGGTAGCTCATGTCCAGCTTTTCATCTGTGAGTACCCCCATGCTTTCAGGCACATCACCTCATAACCTGTATGGATAATAGGGATTGTCCCAACCCAGCTGTAGGACCCTGCACTTGGCTTTGTTGAACATCATGAGGTTCACCTGGGCTCACTTCTTCAGCCTATCCAGGTCCCTCTGGATGGCATCCCATCCCACTGGAACATTAACTTCCCTCTGCTTGGTGTCATCAGCAAATTTAATAAAGATATTAAACAACACTGGTCCCAGCACAGACCCCTGAGGAACACTGCTTGTCATCTTTTCACCAGCTGCCCCAGTGTGGGTCACTGCTATGGGGTGCACTCATAAATCATAGAATGTCTCTCAGTCTCTCAGGCCCAGACTGCTCCAGCCTGGTCC
>VZTU01021987.1:18042-48884 GCA_013400835.1 Zapornia atra | reverse complement strand
CTCCATGGGCTGCAGGTGCTGGCAGAGGCTTGTTCCAACACAGGTCACAGCGTTTTCTTCATGTCTCCACCTACTCCAGTGTGGAGCCTCTCTACAGGCTGCAGGTGATGCCCTGGTCTTTTCCATGGGTTGCGGGAGGGCACCTGCTCCACCATGGGTTTCTCCACAGGCTGCAGGGGCATCTTTCTCTCCAGCACCTGGAGTACCTCCTCTCCGCCTTCTTCACTGACCTGGGTGCACATCTTCCCACTCCCTTGTCTGGTGGCAAAAAGTGGCTGCTTGCATTATTTTCCCCCTAAATGTGATTCCCAGAGGTGCTGTGACCATCACTGGTGGGCTTGGCCTTGGTTAGCAATGACTCTGGCCTTGAGTCGTTTGGTGTTTGCTCTGTCAGGCCTGCAGAGAGCTTCTGGCTGCTTCTTGCAGAAGCCACCCCTGCAGCCCCCTTCTCCACCAGAACCCCGCCATGCAAAACTACAATGACAAATACGGAAGGTGGCATTGTCCACTCCAGCACAGTCCTGTCCACTGTCATGTAGGTCAAGGAAATAAAACCCCTCAGATTTGGGCTGAGAACTGGGGACTCACTTCTCCAACTCGATGAGGAGACCCTTCCCCCTTGGCCAGGATGCTGGCTAAGGTAGTGTATCGAGAACCCTTATCTGGAGAGGGGTAAATGAATATTTGATATGCTTTTAGTTTGAAGTCACAGCTGACTGACTAACACACGTGTAGTATTTAGTGCACTTGTGAGTTGTGATAGTGTGTTCCATGAATCTGCCATGGCTGTAATACTGAAGCTTGTGAATTGCCTGCGAGTGGTAATTGCTAAGTAATATTTTGCATTTAAATTTTCAAAAGGTGCATTTAATCCTGTTCATTTATCACAGGGAAAGAAATGTTTCTTAAAACATGGGTAGCGCATTACTGTATCCATCTCCCTAATACTATCTCCGTTGTGTTCTGGTAGCACAGCGAAATATTTTGTTGATCTGTTGTAGTTTTACGTGTTTGGGTTCTGGTGGGAGGAGGGGTAGGGAGTGAGTGAATGGCTGAGTGGCTGTTTCAGCTGCCAGCAGGGTTAAACCACAACAGGCTCTTGATCCTTACTATGTCCTCTGGGACTACTGGGATGATCTTGAAATAGGCTTCAGGCAGTTAAAGGCAGCTATCTAATCAACTGAAGTATGTATTCAAGATGAAACTGGCCAACTAGAATTTATGTTAACCAGGAATGAAAAGTGTGTGGAAGAAATTTTAGGTGTGGTAGTTTGCCTACGGAATTTCTTAATTGAGTATAGGTGTTCCATGACTACCTCTACTGACAGGAGGCAAGGAGGCCTCCTGTCCCACCACTTTTCAGAAACAGATCTGTATCTGTCAAAGCAGATATGAGTAGCAATTCTGTCACATAAATAGAAAAAACTCTACTTTTGATTTAGAGAAATTGTTTGTGCAGTCAGGTATATATCTTCTACATGTTTGTGACAATGATAAAGGACTGTCACTCTTTGGTTGAATACTGATGCTAAGCAGGTTGCTTTAAAATTCTCCTTTCTGAAGACAGTGATACTTTTATTATGGAATTATAAATATGCTTAGACTCAAAATTAAATTCTTAGAATGAAAGAATCGTTGAGATTGAAAGTGACCTCTGGAAATCATCTAGGCAAACCCCTCTGCTCAAAGCAGGGTCAACTGCAGTCAGCTACTGAGTGGTCCAGGGCTGTGATGCTACTGTTTGCCTTGTTCCATCTTCTCAGTATCCTGAGAAGAACATGTTATGAACTTCTTCCTATGATCATTACAGAAAAGACTGCCCAAAGCTTTCACGTCCCCCATTTCTTTGATTGTAAGTATGAGTCCCAGCATCCCCTCACTGGCTTCACTTACATGTCTATTGGAAAGCTATCATTAGTGCACTCCAGAAGTGTCCTGGAGTGCCTGTGCCCTGCTGTATTGCCCTAGCAGTCTTCTAGATTCACAGTAAATATTTTGCAATGTTTAGAGGGCAAATTTTTGGGGTGGGGGGGTAGGGGTGTACAATTGGCTGAAATTCTTTTTACAGAGAGGTATTCCTGAAAGTCTGAAAATCTTTTTCCATGAAGGGCAACTTTACATAGTTGCCTTTGCTTTTTGCACTAGTGCACATGGAAATCTGAGTCCTGTTTCTCCTTCTGACACTTTTCCCTGTACTTGCTGTACACCTTCCATTTCTGGTTCACCCATGAAAAGTACTCATTCAAAGATGATTCCCTTTTCTTGTGCTAAATCCTTTGGGAATGTACCAGGTCCATTCTTTACAGTCACATATATGCCTACACATGTGCACACACAGTTGTTTGTTATCATAAAATAGACAATGGACGGGTTTTTGCCTATTGACCTTTTGGTTAGCAGGTCAGTTAGCTTTGCCATGCCACTGTAGCTGAATTTCTCAATATTTTCCACTTTTGCCTTTCAACTATTCCTGTGAAAAGAAGGACAATAACTATTCAGAGTCTATGCTATATTTAATATTCTATACTACTGTTGCTCAAAGAAATGGAAGAGTTTTAAATACAGATTTTTTTTTTTCTAAAAATAGAAAAAAACAATGGAGTAAATGTGCACATTTGTGGTGGTTTAGCCCTGGCTGGAGGCCAGGTGCCCACCAAAACCAGTCTTTTACTCCCCTTTCCAGGTCGACAGGGGAGAAGAGATATATTAAGAGGCTTAGGAGTCAAGATAAGGACAAGGAGAGATCATTTTATCAGCGATGATATGGGCGAAACAGACTCAACACAGTGCAGGAAAGAACTATTCTAATTTATTACACTACACTAGAAAGAACAGTGAAGAACCGGAGTCAGGAGTGCAATCAAATCTTAAAACCAATGCAACCAGATCTTAAAACACGTTCCCCCCACCACTCCCTTCTTAGCAGACTTTAATCAGAATCTTGCTCCCTTTCTCCCCCCGTGCTCGCAGTACAGGGGGGGCAGGGACTGAGGAACGATGGGGTTCTCAGTAGCACCTTCCCCCCACCCCTCCATTCTAAGCAGAATTCCCTTTAGCCATGATTTTACTCCCTTCTTCCCCCCCTGCTCGCAGTACAGGGGGGGGCAGGGACTAGGAAATAATAATGGGGTTCTCGGTTACTTCATGAGCTGTTTTCCTTTCCCAGATCTTAAAACACCTCTACCTCCCCACCCCGCTCCCTCCTTAGCAGACTTCAATCTAGTCATGATTTCACTCCCTTCCTCCCCCCGATCACAGCACAGGGGGGCAGGGACTGGGAGACGGGGGCTTCGGTCAGTTCCTTGCAAGTTGGTTTCCTTCTCGGCCCGGGGGGGGGAAAATCCATTCCACACACCCTCCCCCTGCTGCACCGTGGGGTCCCAGCACTAGAGACAGTCCTCCACGAACTTTCTCCGTGTGTCTCATCAGCTGCTCCGCCTGGATCCCTGCTGTGGCGGGCAGCAATAAATCACAATGTCTCTCAGTCCAAGTCCTCACACGGGGCACACCAGCCTCCCCCAGCAAACCTGTACCAGTGCAATTCTCTCTCTCTCTCTCTCGCTCATCTCTGTAGGTTCCAAGTGCTGGCAGGGGCTTGCTTCAGCGTAAGGATCACAATGTCTTCTCTATGTCTCCACCTGCTCCATCCAGCGTGGAGCCCCTCCACGGGCTGCAGGTGGGGTCTCGGCCTTTACAATGGGGTTTCTCCACGGGCTGCAGGGGCATCTTTCTCTCCGGCACCTGGGGTGCCTACTCCCCCTCCCGGCCTTGGTGTGCACAGCTCGTTACATCTTCTCACTCCCTTCTCCGGTGGCAAAATGCAGCTGCTTCCGGGTTGTTTTCTCCTATATGTGATTCTCAGAGGCGCTGTGACTATCTCTCACTGGCTTGGCCCTGGTCAACAATGATTCTGGCCTTGGATTGTTTACATTTTGGAGCTCCAGAGAATTCCGGCAGCTCCTCACAGCAGCCATTTTCTGCACCCCCTGTTCTTTTCCAGCACCCAACCTCGCAAAACCACGACAACATTATAAGGTCTTGGTTTTATATACAAAAAGTCACGTGCGTAAAAATGTATTCAAAGGATCTTCTAGGCAAGCAGCTAACAAAGCAATAAGAAAACAGTCCAGTATTAGATCAGAAAAAACAAAAAAATTACGTGTATGGAAGACAACATTAGCTTTAAAGCACTGCAATGAAATAGTTTCTCAAGGTAAGATGGAAAAAAAGGAAGACTGTTTTGTGCAATATAGATGCACATTTAATGAGCTGCAATTAGGTACAATAACTGCATACATTTTTTTCCAGTAGAGGGCAGAAAAGCCCTAAATGCTGGAATTGGCAGAAAGTGTTGGATAACGGCTTTCACAAAAGAATGTCGGGCCTGAATTTGCATGTCCATAAGTATAGCAGCTCCTACTGACTGTAGCCTTACTTTTGGGTGTGCAACCCTGCTAAAAAGAACTTCTGAGGTTTCCCATGGCATCTGGAAGAAAATGCTTCATCCTATAATACCAATGTATCCTAGCTGTGTTTTCCAACATCTTATCAATGGCAGCTAGAAATGCATTCAAGCTGGGTAAACAGAGCAAATGCTTTTTTTCTTGAGAGCAGCAATGACGTAAGCCTCTTCTATTTCATGTAGCACACCAGGAACTATGTTCAAATATTTTCCTTATTTTTCCCTTTGCAATACTTGATCAACTTTTATTTTGTAGATGTGGAAATCCTTCCCTGCTTTATATTATTGCTGTAAATGTTTCTTGTTAACAGCAAAATAAATACACTTTGGCAGGAGGGAAGAAGACATTTTCTTGCAACTCAGCTTAGCAACTGCAGCCAGTATAAGATGATGCTCTATTCCAGTTACAGTATTTCTTCAAATGCAGAGTAGAGACAACATAGGCTGTGCACTGCACCACTGAGGCAGCGCTGGTTTATTTACCCTGCTGGAAAGGGAGCTTATAACCTAGGCTTATGATTATTTATACTGGAAGAGGACAGAGAAGCGAGGTTAGCTTGACTCAAGTTTACAGACACAGAAGTAATTAGACACAGAAGTGCCTAATGTTGGCTTTTCTGAGCCTGGTGTGCTTTTGAAAGGCAAATACTATTATCCCATTGCCCTAAAAGAATATGAAAAGGAGTTCCTAGCAAGGCTTGTGCAGCAGTGTACAGCAGTGACACAAGGCATTCTTTTGCAGGATGCAATGCCAACTGCCATGAAGTGACTGGGCTTTTACAAGCATGGGACACAACTATGGACAGCAGCTCTGATAAAAGAGTATCTGAAGAGGCACAGAGGAGAAACACTATCTGAACTTAAGTTATAAATTAAAAATAAGGGGAAAGTAATAATTTCATTCAAAAGCCAGGACCCGCCCCACTCCCATCCCTGGGCCTCTGGAGCCATCCAAGCCCTCCATCGACCGAGTTAAAAATAGCTGCCTGTTAAGGGTCATTAACCTGGAGCAGCATTTGGTTAGATGTGGCAGCAGACATGCCTGAATAATTGTGTTAAAAGGCATTTTTAGCTAAAACCATGATGGATGAAATAAATGTGACAATCCCGAAAATATCAGCTGACTAAATATTGCCATTAAAAATTAAAGATTCAGGGAAAAATATCACAGTCCTTAATGCGTGGCTTCGGTCCTTGCATTCACGTAGTTGAGACAGTCCAGCCCAAGCATTTTCTTACAGCATGGAAGAGAACAGCACACTATTTATTTTCTAGTTCAACATGGGTTGGTCTCACAATACAGTGCTAATTATTTCCTTTTCCTCAAAGGACTTGATGTCAGTATTTTATTTTTTTTTCTTTCTTCAGACATGGGCCTTTCAGACATAAACCTTTAAGTTCTTGGGTGTTTTTTTTAAAAAAGGCAGGCAAATTTAGTCTTTGTAATAAAGTTGCCTGCACTTACAACAATGCATATGTCACTTCACCTGCACTTGTTAAAAAGGGTACACAAGTATGTAGATCCAGTGATAAAGACAGTGTTAGTCTGATGCAAAACCTAGGTACATAAGAAGTCTTTCTAGTAATTACAGTGGTTTGATATTGGTCTGATGAGGCACAATATTGTAATGGCTTTGGATCAGGCCCATCATTGGGACTACCCTGCTCCAAGTGGGAAAACATGTGGAAGAAGCAGCTGGTATGAGGTCATGCATGTACACAGTCCAGAGAGCAGATCTGGGTTTCCAGGTTCCAGAAACAAGGTCCAGTGAGGCTCTGTGCCCCACCTAAATTGACCAGACATTTTTTCTGTGTCTGTGTTCTTGCAGTGACTCAGTGATCTTCACTACTGCTCTCAATTATATAGTACAGATGTAGCCTGGCCTTGGCCACCGTCTGCATCCATGTACTTGAACTCAGATCCATTTCCTTTAAGGGTTCATCTAGATTTTAAGAGATTGATGTGCCTCCAAAAGCTGTTAGGTTGGAGGAAATAGCATTTTGTCATCTTTGGTTACTCTCTGCCTTCATTGTAAACAACAAATGCATCTGAAAGAAGGCTCCTAATCTAAAACTTAATAAATGAACCTAATAAGATAAATGGTACGAATCTGGGCCTTTCTCTGCCTCTGCCTCCATTCCCATTTATAAAATATCATAGAATCATAGAAGATCCTGAGTTGGAAGGGACCCATAAGGATCATCGAGTCCGACTCCTGGCTCCACACAGGGCCAGACAAGTCAGTGTATTGTCCAGATGCTTCTTGAACTCTGTCAAGCTTGGTGCTGTGACCAGTTCCCTGGGGAGCCTGTTCCAGTGCTCGACCACTCTCTCAGTAAAGAACCTCTTCCCAACATCCAATCTAAATCTTCCCTGTCACAGCTTCATACCATTCCCTTGGGTTGGTGATTGCCCATCTCTCTAATCTGTCCAGGTCGCTCTGCAAGGCTCCTCCACCCTCAATAGAGTCACCAACTCCTTCCCAATTTGGTGTCATCTGCAAATGTCCTGTGTCCAGGTCATTTATGAAAAAGTTAAAGAGAACTGGGCCTAAAATGGAGCCCTGGAGAACCCCATTAATGACTGGCTGCCAGCCAGTTGTCCTTTAGGTGTTTTTCAATAACTCCCAATATGATTTTTCTCCGTAATTTTACCAGGCACTGAGGTGAGACTGACAGGCCTGTAATTACCCAGGTTTTCTTTCTTATTCTTGTTGAAAATTGGCAAAATGTTTGCCAGCTTCCAGTCAACTGGGACCTCTCCAGATTCCTAAGACCTTTGAAAAACATTGTTAGAGGTCTCACAATGACATCAGCCAGATCCCTGAGTACCCTGGGATGAATCTTATCAGGGCCCGTGGACTTACATGGATCCAGGTGGAGCAGCAAATTGCTTACAAGTTTGGGATTCACCAGGAGCTTATCATTACTGCAGTTACGGGCCTCTCACTCGAGGCATCTGAAGTCCCAGAGCCCATTGACTGTGTTGAAGACAGAGGCAAAGAAGATGTTAAAGGTGTCTGCTTTGTCTATGTCCCTGTTAGTAAGGTAACCGTTCTTACCAAGTAACAAAACAATGTTGTCTCTGGTCTTTTTCTTGCTGTTAATATATTTAAACCCCTCCTTTTTACTGTCTGCAACAGTATTGGCCAGCCTCAACTCTAACTGAGCTTTGGCCACATGAATTTTCTCCCTACAAAGGCGAACAGTGTCCCTGTAATCCTCCCATGTTACCTGACCTTGCTTCCATCGGCTGTACACTTTCTTTTTCCACCTAAGCTCTAGAAGATCCCTGTTCAGCCAAGCTGGCCTCCTGCCCTGCCTGCTTGACTTCCAACATTTTGGAATTGCCTGTTCCTGTGCTTTTAGGAGGTGGTACTTAAAAAGTGATCAGCATTGATAGACCCTGATGCCTTCAAAAGCAGTTTCCTGGTGGGACCTTACCAACCAGTTCCCTGAGCAGCCCAAAATCTGCTCTCCCCATATCTAGTATTGAAATTTTGGAGGCAGTTTTCCTCCTCTCACCAAAGATTTTAAATTCCACTACTTCATGGTCACTATGGCCAAGACATTCTCCTACCTCCACTTCCCCCACAAGATCTCTGTTCACAAGCAAGAGATCTAGGAAAGCACCTGTCTTCATCGGCTACATCAATGCCTGAACAAGGAAGTTATCATCTAGTGCTTTAGGAATCTCCTGGACCTGTTTGTATTAGCTGTGCAGTGTTCCATGTTAACATCTGGCAAGTTGAAGTCCTTCATAAGGACAAGAGCAGACAATCTAGAGGTGCCTCTTAGTTCCTTGCAGAATGGCTGTGAGGAGACGTGTCTGCATCTCCGAGAAGGGACCTATCATCCCTTTGGTCCCCTCCTTCTGTGTGATGGCAACAGGACAGGGGAACTCTGCCAATTGTGGAGTAACTTGCAGAGCACCCCCCTGGTGCCTCTCTTGTGAGTATGACAGGAAGTGGCTCCACCAGTCTATCTCCCTTCCACACTCCCTGATGCTCCTGAGTCATTCCACTTCCTCCCTAAGCTCCACCACCATGCTAAGCATATCATCCACCTGCTCACACTGCACACAGTCGGTATCACTGCTGCCCACAGACAGCAGCAACAGGCTCAGGCACTGTCTGCAGCCAGAGAGTTGGACAGCTGCATGTGGGTGCTTGGTTTGGGTCACTGCATTCCTTCTGGTGACAGTTTTCTGACAAGTGGAGACCATAGCTGGTTTTAGTTCTTCAGGGCCTGTGATGACCGTTAGATGAGCTGCCCACACCCTCCCTGCTCACCCTACCTGTGCAAACTACCACATAAACTGCCATGCCATGCCCTTCAAACGTGCTACACGCTGTTTGCCCATGATGTTTGCTGCACTCCCTGGGAGCTGCTCTAATACAGGATGGGGTTTGGCCACCTTCACTCTTGTCCCCACCCATGCTGAGTCTAAGCCACTTGTTGCCAGAGCTCCACATCGCCTGCCTGAGTGGGGTAGTGGGGCCTTGGAAACCCTCTCCCTGCACTTTTGGGGTTCTTTTGTCACTGTTTTATCCATTTAAGGGAGGACCAGCATTGCAATTCTCCACTCTGTAGCCCTTCACCTCGCTGGCTCTGCTAAAATATATGTATATCGGTTTTGTGCTTTAGTAATTAAAGAAAATGTAATGGACCTCCAAGCAGGTGTAGGTTTTTTTCTTTCCCCTTTGCTTCACCTCTTGTGAACAGGGAAAGATGATTTTGGATCCCACATGTTTGTGATTCCACCCTGTCTAGTATATGGGGTGAAGATGAGGTATGTTTCTCTTGTGCTACACATACCTGACAGTGTAGCCCCATCTGGGGTCAGATAAACACCAAGGCTTAAGTGACAGTATCTGTCACTTCACAGTTGCAGTTTCAAAGTGTTCCCATTTGTGTAATTTCTGTACTGGCAAGTGTGGTTTTAGGAACTTCTCCAACCACTGCCCTTCTAATGTCAACATCGTGTTTCCTACTACTTCTGTAGCACATCTTCCAGTGCCCCAGATCTAGGAAATATCAACATAAATGGGATGAATTCTGGATTCTGTCCAATAACCAGCGGCTTAGTAGTAATACATATTTGAAACAAAATTATACTTCTGCAACATAGTGCTCTGTTGGCTTAAAGGCACTTAAAATAGCATAGCATTTACCTACTGATTTAAGGGAATAAGAGAGCATTTTTACTCTAACATAACTGCAGCAGGGGGACATGAATTTAACAGAGATAATTAAATGGGAACAAAAAATGCAGCTGTAAGTCTATATTCAGCTCTTAACTGTAACTGTATGTCCTGATAAATCCATTAAGAGTTGGGGATGAGCTGTAAGTACAAAATTCGGCTAAAAGCTTCTTGTTTTGCTTTTCTGTGTCCACTTGAACACTTACAAATCATGGAAGAAAGTTTAAAAGTAATTTTCTAACAAGTAACTTCGAAATTATTTTGTACAGTAATTTTTAATTGTTTTGTATATTTTAGTTTGAAATCATGAGTCTGGGGAAAGGTCACTGTCTCCCTTGAGGGATTAGACTGTAGGCAAAGACATGGAATTGCCAATATAATTTTCCTCATATTAAGATAATTTCTACTTTACTCAGTTTAATTTCATCCCATTATCTTCCCTGTAACAAAGGACTCTCCATGTAAGCAGTTAATGTGCACCCATTCTGGAATAGTCTGGAAACCTCATGTGTCAGGGACACATTAATATTTTAATGAGTAAAAAGTATGGTGAGAGCTATGAAGTTAAATATGCAATTTCTCCTTCTGGATGGAAAATTATCTTGCCTGAATTGACCAGCTAATACAAACACATGAAGCTTGGAACCATCTTTTATCAGATACTGGGATGGGGGAGGGATGTAGGAGAGCTACAGGTATTGGAGGTAGAAATAGGTCCTATGCACATGAGGAAGAACTTGAGGTATTCCAGGTTGCCACGATGTACTGGGTTGAAATTAAAATAATGATGCAGGACACAGATCTTAGGAATCCAGGTCTTTCAAGTGCTGAGGCAAAAGTTGTTTAGAATTACATGTGTACATCCCACAGTTTTATATGCAACCAAGAAATTTCAGCACATCCTATGACCAGACTGTACAGGTTGCTATTAAAATGAAGGTCAACTCAGGGTGAAATAGGGATGGTTCTGGGGATGACTTGGCCCTTGACAGGTAGGCTGAACTGTTATGTTGAAAATTCAGTGACCATAGACCAACCTAGCTTTGCTTAATGCTGTCTGGGGACATTATCTTAAGGAATTTTTATGATGAAGAGATGTCATCACAAGGAAGGGCCTTGGTAATACTAGCAGTGGGAGCCATAGTGGGTGGCAGTTGTGTAAAAGGAGTACCTTGCCACCATGGATACTCTTCTGGACATGTTATTTACACCCGATGTGGTAGAAGGGAAATGTAAAGTATGAGACACAAATTCAATCTGTTCTTAGTGAGGTTTCAAGACTAATCTGTACTGTTCTACCACAAGACCTCCGTTTTCCATGCTACTTTTTATCTGTTTGAATTAATCAGAGAATCATGGTAGACCAGTGTGTGAGGTAGATAAAGAAAGGAACTGCAAAACAGTGGTTCTACATACACTATTTCTTTTACCCAGGATCTGAAGAGTTTCAAGCAGAGAACATAGAGAGGCTAGGATGCCTGTGATAAAGAAAGTTATTTTAAAATCTGACTTTCTTGGATCATGGAGGTCTTCTTTCATGTCTGCTGAGTCATGAACTGCAGTTTATGAGTTATTATAATATTACAAGAAGTAGCTCCATTAAGATACTGTCTTTGCTTCTGCATAACACAAATATTCTCAAAAAGGTGAAAATGTACACCAGGAAGAAGAATTAAGATTTTTAGATTAAATGAAAAGCTTAAAATGTGAGGTTGGAGGGTGTTGCAAAAGCATGAAAGGCTTTAGATTTGAGTAGAGCTCTGTATAGATTCAGATCTGAATCAGTCATTACAATAAAAAATTAGGGGGTTTTTTTCTTGTTTTTACTTTTTAGAAGGAGAAAATTGGTGAAGGTTCTGGTATGCTGATAGGGTATGCTTTCCCAAGGTTCTAGTTAAAATTGGGTGATGCTTAGCTGTTGTCATTGCTCCTTCATTACCAGGAAGTTGTCATCTCTCTGTGTGTGTTTGGCAGATATACTTAATTCTGTGTTTGACAAAGCAAAACCACTCTCATTTAAAAACTTACCATCTATTACTAAATAGTATTTGTTACGTACACAGTGCAACTAAGGAGATAAATTTGAGAATAATGGCATAATCTAGCATTTGTGGTAGAAGCAGATAACAGCAAGGGCTAAAACAAACTCACTTGTAATTTTTATCCTGCATTTTGTGAGACACATTCCATGCTGTTTGTAGAGAACTCTTGTTCTCCTCTTAGTCTATGAAGCTAAAGGATCTCAGTTTATTTGAGGAAACAGAAGGTTGCTCAACCTTTACTGCATCCACTCTGCAAACACATTCAGCACCATTTTCGTGGGTTATGTACAGCTGAAGTAAAATATGTGCTGTAGGAACTGCTCGTTACTGCTCAATTTCACCAAATGTTTACATGCGCCTTTCTTTAGTATATGAGTAGCCACTGTCAAAGGACAAAGGATGACACATGTACTTAGCTAGCTGTGTTTAAGCACTAACTGAACAGCAGACTAAAGTATTAGAAGTATGCCACTGGTATTATAGAACACTGCATTACAGGTTTTAAGGCCTTACTTAAATAATTTTTATTAAATGGACTGTTCACCTCAAGAATAGCTAACATGTTTTTTCTCACACCCTTTACAGAACGAGGCTCAAAAGGACACATCGACCTCACAGAGTTAATAGGAGTCCCTCTTCCTCCTTCTGTCTACTTCGTCACCGGCTATGGAGGGTTTCCAGCATACAGCTTTGGTCCAGATGCTAACATCGGTCGATTGACAAGTGCTATTATACCATTGCCTTTCTATAGAGATTTTGCTATTGTAGTTACAGTGAAACCAAACAGCGATCGCGGAGGAGTGCTGTTTGCCATAACAGATGCTTTCCAGAAAACTATTTACCTGGGAATGAGACTTTCACCAGTTGATGACAGCACACAGAGAATAATTTTATATTACACAGAGCCAGGTTCCCATATCTCCCGAGAGGCTGCTTCATTTAAAGTGCCAGTGATGACAAACAGGTGGAATAAGTTTATAGTGACTGTTCAGGGAAATGATGTTGTTTTGTTCATGGACTGTGAAGAATATCAGAGAGTTCAGTTTCAAAGGTCAGCTCAAGCCTTGGTATTTGAATCTGGCTCTGGGATATTTGTTGGTAATGCAGGAGCCACAGGACTGGAAAAGTTCACAGTAAGTACTCACTGAAAAATTCACATTCCTCAGTATTTTATGCTGTACTGTCTACCCAAGAAAGTCTGCTTGCAATAGTCATATCACAAATGAGATTGGAAATTAAATATCTTGTATTTTCTATACCAGCCTAAGATTCAAGCAGCACAGATATATAAACTCTGTCTTAAAATGCAGATATTCCTAGAACTTCAGCAGTTTATTAATGGTCCAGATATTAAGCTTAATGCTCAGTTTGAATACTAGGAGTTTCAAAGTAAGTATATCACATAACTTTATATGCCTTTTTGTAAAGGGCAGATTTAATTTTCTTCTGAGAATAATACCTTAGTAGAAAGTCAGTATTTAAGCTTGTATTAGTTAGGTATGTTTACTTGGCATTCAATATCAGTAAGAGAATGATCTCATAACAGATAAAGATATCTAGAAGACAAAGCTGTATTCTAAAATTTAGATATTACTTGATGCTTATCCAGTGCTTTAGAATAGAATGGACTAAACCCACTACTACAAGGCTCCCAAGCCTTCTTATCTAGAACGCAAATATCCTTCCTGCTGCATCCCAACTGGAATTCTCAGCCCTTAAACTTCCAAATAGAAATGTGGAAGCTGTCAATATGCATTGCATTGACTCATTGTCAAACTGAAAGGGAAATGTCATGCTTTTTTCTGTCTTCTTGTACTTCCCTTGTACTTCAAAACTTGTACCATATTTTGTGAGATCAATGCCTCTTCCCCTCAATTAATAAAGCAGCAGCAGAAAACTGAGTGGAACCTTTGCTTTAGAGAAAAAGATGTTCTTTCCAAAGTTCAAGTGTACTGGCAGGTTGTGAGCTGGTAAGGAACAAGGATAATATGCTTTTAACATTTATCTGAATGACCTAAGCATCTACAATTACACAAATGTATTGATTAGCAGCAAATAAGCGGTCAAACAGGATATGTAGGAAAAACCGCCTGCTGGGTCTACCTTTCTTTGACAGATGTAGTGTTGCAGATGCCTGATTAGTAAGTAGGAATGAGAAACGTTCAATAAAATGAGACCACTGTGGTGCCCCACCTGAAAAACACCTATCTGGTGGTCAGTTGCTGTGATTATCACTAATAAATCTGCAAATATGGTGACAGGAATGCATGGCGAATTGCACTGTAAGGAATTTCGACTGAAACAGGCTGTTCTGTATTCTATATCAAGGACATAAATTTAATCCAAATATTCTGATTGGTTCAGTACTACTAATTGTGACGTGTATTTTAGTCTTGTGCCTTTATTTCTTCATGCATTGTATGTCACAGTTGCTTTTGGATGGAAAAAAATGAAATGGTTTATTCTTCCTCAAGCTCTGTTTACGTGACAAGAACATCAATTTCACAAAATAGAAACAATGAACAGCAGAATGTGCAAATGACTCAGTTGCTGTTTTGCTGTGGCTAATGGGAAATCATGTGTCTAAGGCTCTGGTGGACAGATGCAAAAGTACATAACTACATCAGATTTTATGTAAATAAAAGGAATTTCTAGCCCTCATGCTTGTAAAGTAGAAACTAGGCAGCAACCAAATATAGCTGAATTAGTGATGATACCAGATTCTGAAAACTAGCTTTAGCAGACAAGGAAGCAGCAGGCAGAAGACCACGAGGTAGACTACAATACCTCATACCTACCATCTCTACCATGGCAGGCAGCCATGAAGAGTCTGGGATAGTATGTTGATTTGTTTCATTTCCACCCCTCCCCTCCACACACCCCCATTTTACACATGCTACTTATAATACTAGAATGCTGAACTGTTTTTGTTCTTTCATGTAGGGTTCAATTCAACATCTGACAATCAAATCTGATCCAAGGGCTACTGAAGAACATTGTGAAGATGATGATCCTTACGTGAGTATTCTTATAAATACTTCTTTATCTTCGGTGCCTCTGAGATTTCAAAGTAATTAGCCAGTAGATATTTTTCTTAAGACTAGAATCACAGAATCATACAATATACTGAGTTGGAAGGGACCCATAAGGATCACCAAGTCCAACTCCTACACAGGGCCAACTAAGTCAGAGCATGTGACTGAGCACATCAACCAGATGTTTCTTGAATTCAGTTAATCTGTAAAACCTTTGAGAAAACATACCATGACTTGTTTATCTGAAGGGTCGTTTTCATGAAATGCTGTAAATGAAATAATTCCACATCATAAAGACACTGAGGATTCACCAACTGAAAAATATTTCTTCTTCGTTGAAGTAGCTAATTCCTTGGAGATCATACTTCTTTGTCTTGACTTTATAAACTTGCTATCATCATTGGGTTTTGTACAGGCTTCAGGAGACAGCAGTGGCCATGGCAGCATTCAAGAACATGAAGATATTTCTGAGACACAAGAAGCCCTTGCACCTTCTCATTTTCCTATAAGGGTAAATTTATTTTGGTTTGGTTTACATTTCTGGTTTAATATTACTTTTTTAGATAGCAAGGTCTGGATTTTGTCACTAGCTTTTCATATGTGGCAACTTCGAAAGGCACCTGTGAGAACAACATGCACCCTTCCATAAGAATGACTTCACTATGCCAGATTAAAAATCTGGTATATTTCACAACAATCAGCAACCAGTGCAGTGGGAAAAGTATAATAACAGATCAGGAACATAAATATAACAACAGGAATACTCTTCACCATGCAACAATTTCCATCTCAGGAAGCACTAAAGCCAGGAACATATCTGTATTTACTGGATCTCAGCAGAGTTTTTTGCCCTTAAATTTCTTCCCCTTTATTTTTTTTTTTTTTAACCCACAGGAATTTTACCATCCTCAGCCTCCTGCTGCAGATTTCCTCACCCTATTTAATTACCTTTTTTTGTGAAGGACTTTCACCTTTCTCTTATCTGACCATGTGTCCTGGTTCCGGCCAGGCCTGAGGTAACTTCCCCAGGCAGCCAGCACAGGCGAGCCGAGCTGGCCGGGGCTGTTTCCACACCGTAGGACATCATGCCCCCATAAAAGGGGCTGGTTGGAGAGGGGTGGGTCCACGTGGCTCTGAGACATTCTGAGTTTGGTCAGGCATCAGGTTGATCATGGAATTGGCGCAGTGCTCTATGTGATCACTGCATTGCGTTGGTGCAGTGCTCCGCATTATCACCATGTGTGAATTCCGCCCCGGGCTCTGTTGCCGTTTCCCTCTCACGGTGCTGTGTCAGTAACTGTCCTTATCCCACCCGCGGGGTCTGTCTGTCTCTCCTCCGGGGGAGGGGTGAGAGAGCAGCACATTGTGCTTGGGGCTGGACCACGACACCATGGTTATTGCAGCTCTCATTTGGTGGTTACGCTACTGGAAGACAGAGTTCACAGTTTTTCTTTACTCACAGTCATATATGTTTTTAGAGATTCCTATCACATTGTGTTCCACTTCCCTTTTTGTGCCAGGCTGAAATGTACCAAGCCACTCCTCACAATGTAGCTTTCCATGCAGCTTGTATCAATCATTATGCAAGTTCTCATTGATTCCTTTAGAGAAAACAAGCAAGTTTGTAAGAAACTACTGAAACCATGCTCGCATTTCCCTGATAGACCACATACTTCAGCTCATTCATTGTTGAATTCTTCAGAACTTGTGGGTGAATACTGTTTGATTTTGGTGATTCACTTAGTGTGTTTCCTGCCCTTTTCTTACAAAGAGTTCAGTTTTAGATGTAAGCTCTGTTGAGTTTCCCAAGAACATACTTTTGCAGGAATTTTAACTCTTCCATGCTCAAAATGAATGCAAAAAACCTATTTTCTTCTGCTATGGGTTAAAATTTTGTGAGTAGTCTTTTTACAACTTGTGTGTTGACCTGGCTTCCTACTCCCAATGTGTTTGAAGAGATTTATTATTAAATTTTATGGCTTTTACATATGGTTCATTAAAATCTTTTTGGCCTGCCTTGTGCGTTTCACAGAATCATAGACTTGCTGAGTTTGAAAGGGACCTCTGAATACTGTTCTGTCCAAATGCTTTCTCAAAGCAGAATTAGGTACAGCAGGTTGCTCAGTGCCAGTAGGTTTTGGATTTCCTCAAGGTTGGAGACTCCACTGATCCTCCATTCCTGTGAAGGAATGGAATTCACCAGAATTTATTGGATTTTAATTTGTGTCCATCATCTCTTTTCTCTTCAGTGTCTATCACTGAGAAGAGTCTGGCTCTGTCTTCCTTACGCCTTCTATCAGGTTTTTGTACACACTGATAAGATTTCTGTGAACTTTCTCTTCTTGAGGCAGTCCTTACTCTCTTATCATCTTATCATAGATCAAAGCCCATTTTCCTTAATGATCTATGTGGTCCTTTGATGGACTTGGTCCAGTATGTCCATGTACTGCTGAGCCCAGATCGGGACACAATAGTCAAGATGGGGGTGTCACCAATGCTTCAATCTGCTGCTGATACCCTTGGTAATGCAGACCAGGATACTGCTGGCCACCTCTGCTAGAAGAGGACATTGTTGGGTCTTCTCCTACTTGTCTACCAGCATCCTTTTCTGCAAAGCTGCTTTCCAGTCATTTGGCTCCCAGTCAGTGCCACTGCATGGAGTAATTCCTTCCTAGATGTAGGAGTTTGCTGAAATTCAGGAGGTTCTTGTCTGCTTATTTCTGCAGCCAGATAGGGTTCTTCTGAATGAAAGAAAAATCAGCTGGTACCTTGATGACTCCTCTCCATTTTGCATTACACCGCAAAATCTAACCCATGAAGTCTTACTGCACTTTCACTTTTTGTCATTTGGATACTTCTGCAGCTAATTCAGGAAAGATGTCTAACTTCTCTAGCTGATCCAGGAAAAAATTTCATTGTTTTAGCTACTGCTTTGATAACTTTAATAATTACAGCACTGTTCAAAATTCTATACAACAATAGTAGAATTTTTTGCTTTTATACATCCTTCTGCAGGATGTTGTGATTTAACTTCATCCAGAAACTAAGACCAACACAGCCACTAGCTCACTCTTCCCCAGAATCAGAAGGGTAAAAGTGAAAAAAGTCACGGGTTGAGATAAAAACAGCTAAAGCAAAAGCTGTGTGCACAAGTGAAGCAAACCAAGGAATTAATTCACCACTTCCCATGGGCACGCAGGTGTTCAGCCATCTCCATGAAAGCAGGGCTCTGTCATGTGTAATGTTTACCTGGGGAGAAGAGAAACACTATCTCATCTGCCACAACCGCACAGTACAAGTCTGTTCCAATCCAGGGCTATCTTCACTGGTGAAATGTTTCTCCTTATATCCAATCAGAACCACTTTTTTTTCAACATAATGCCCATTGTCACTTCTCCTACTGCCAGGTAGCACTGTGAAAGCTCCATATTATTGATGAGCCCTTTGTATGTATGGTAGGCTGCCATTAGGTATCCCATAAGCCTTCTCTTCTACAGACTGAAGAACACCAGTTCCTCCACTTTTTTTCACAGGACAAGTGATCCATCCCCTGTTTGTCTTGTAAACTATCTGCTGAGCTCACTCGAGTTTATTGATATCTGTCTTTATTCCACAGATATGTCTTCTTTTTTAAACTGACTGGGATTATTCCAAGAGATTTTGCTGGGGTGGGGGGGTCCAATCATTTCACTAAATCACAAATGTACTTTTTAAAATTCTCCTAATTCTTATAATTCTATCAGGTAGGTCATCACAATCATCTATCAAGTAGATAGTAGTGAGTGTAGTGTGGGGTTTGGGTTGTTTTTCATCTTAAAATAAATATCTCTATGTTTCCCATTGTTTTCTAGTGCAGAGTTAGACTTTTTTATTTCTCAAAATGAAACATTTAATCTTTGTCCTACTGTTGCTTCATTTGTCTTCCCAGTGAGAAATAAACATCAGGAATGTTTTATAGACTATAAAATTGAGCACATTCTGAATTGTGTGAATGACTTTCTACTGTTCATCTGAAGTATTGGTTATTCTGCATCAGAGGAGGGAATTCACTAGAAATTATTGTTGGTCTTCCTTTCTCAAAGTTGCCAAGACCCAGTCTTATTAAGGATTTTAAAACACGAGACCTTGTAATACGTGACTAGCTTAGCTCTGTAGGCTTGCTATGGTTCAGAAAAACAGACCACATAAAAAGGTTTATTGGTTTTTAATGTTTAATTGAGATATTCCTACACTGAA
Source organism: Zapornia atra (assembly GCA_013400835.1). Lineage (NCBI taxonomy): Eukaryota > Metazoa > Chordata > Aves > Gruiformes > Rallidae > Zapornia > Zapornia atra. Next base: position 29,905 of record VZTU01021987.1, on the reverse strand, counting down.
TGTCAAGAACAAGGTATACAGTTGTAAGAGAAGTAAGAGCAGAGGAAGCATGCATTTGTTTCTTTCTCAAGCAGAGTAAATAAAATTGAAATTAAATGAAAATATTTTTGTCACCTGTAGTGGAGATCAGATCCAGCCCATGGTGGAAAAGATTTACTTTCCCCTTCAAATGAAATCCTAAAGACTATTTTCATTTTTTTTCTTAATAACAAGAATTATCTTGGAGCTTTTTGTCAACTATAAGGATACAAAACCAGTGGGGTAAAAATCATGCCAACTATTTTACCTCTCTTCCTTTTGCTGGTAACTCAAGAACTATTTCAGCAAAGCCTATTATACCATTTTGCACATCTTTTGCACATCTTGTGAAAAATGGCATAATCTCCTCATTACACTGAGGCAGTAATTCTCCAGGTGTCTCCAGTTTCAGTATGGAGTAGGGTCTCTTATTCCTGCATGCAGCTGATACCAGGTTATCAAAATGGCCACCTCTTGCCCACCCACAGCCAGTTATGGGTCAGCTCAGACTTTTAGATGTGCAGTGATAACTTTACATTCCTTGTGTTTTTCTTCCTCTCTATGATTATGCCAAGTGTCCACCACTTGGTTTGGAAGAATGCAATTCAAAGCTCTTCTGAAGAGCTTGGCCAAATTAGCGTGACATCTCTCAATAACCAGAAACTAGATGTGTGTTGTGAAGAGGAAGAATTAAATATAAGGTGAAGTAAACTTGTAAATTAAAGAGTGTGTATATACATTGGCTAATAATAAATTTCAGTTTTTATGATAGCATTGACAATATTTCTAAGGCCAGCATAAGAGTAAAGACCAATATTGGCAAGATCTGGATTTTCACTTTGTTTCATAAATATGGCGGTTCTGGTTACTATGCTTTGAGGAAGGTACTTTACCAATACTTGATTTTAAATGCATGACAAGCTTTTCTCTAAACAGTTATTTGGGTTTTTATGTTGTTTTTAGCCTGAAGATATGTTGGCTGAGCCTGTGGAAGCCCCACCAACTATACTATCTTATTTGGAAGAAAATTATTCCTCTGGAAATCACAGACCAGAAGAAACTTCCGAAGCAGCTAAACTTAAAGAACAAGGCACTGCCTCTTGGGGTTTTTTTTTGTTGGTTTTTTTTTTTAATTGGGTTGGGTGGGCATGCATAATTTACATTCTCGAGGTCTGACTGTCATTTCCCTATGTATGGAAAGCCAATGTCATAGTTTGGTTGCTGCTAGGAATGGAAAATCCTCTAGGTTTGGACATTCTGTATGTTAGAAAAGAACTGGCAGATCAAACATTCCAGGCCGTGAAACCTCAGTCTGTTAGACTGCAATTTGTTAATAGCAGCAAACGTAAGTGGTAGCAGCTATAGTCACTGTTCAGCACATCTCTGACTTTGGAAGTGCTTATCTCTGTCATTGTTAAACATGAAGATCAGCAACTTACGCTTTAATAGTGTGGAAGTTTCAGTCACAGAATTATAGTTTATATTTCAAAATGAAAGAAAAATAATAATTTTTTACATTTTGGATAAAACAAAGAAGCTGACCTGAGCAGCTGCTGCTGTACTACCCCACAATTCTCCAGTAGGAATGAAAGGAGAAAAATCCTCTTCATTCTGAGCAGATTAGGGAGAAGCATGGCATTTCTTGGGATCTACCTCTGCAAATAGTGCTACTGGCTAGCTTGTGGCACCTTTAAAAGTAATCTGAGTATATAAATTGATGACCTTCTGCTTTAGCAAAGCACAGACTTTCATGTAAAACTGAAATAAACTCCCTTATATATTCACTGAATAAACAAACTATATCTTTTACTTATGTTCCCTGCAAAGGATTTTAATCTGCCTAGTGCATCAGTGGGGTGTTTTGGATGAGAGTATAGGCAGCACAGTAATAATAGCAGGGCATCATGCACTGAGTAATCCAGTCTTCCATGAGTAAGACAATTTCAGTGCACTCCCAGAAACTAAAAAGTAAAGCTAGTTATCTTAATAAGGCCAAAGATAATGTTCCTATTTAAATTTCATAGACACTTCAGATAGCTGTTATAAATCTTATTTTTATTTTATAAAGATGAAAATTGGCAGCCATTAGACTAGAGCTTGACGCAAACAGGAGGATGCAGTATAGTCTTTGTCCTTAAGATAAATATTTATTTAATAATTTTATTCTTACTTTTCCCTTTGTTTCCTTTGAAAATTTTCAGCATTATAAAATGATTAATCTTTGGAATGTATTTTGGTTGTTATCTAAATAATTTTGTGTTTCATACTGCTTGCAGCATCTATGCTCTGATAAATTCCTCTAAGCGGGTTTTATTTTGCTCCGTCACTTGTTAATACGTGTTTATTTTATTTAGATTCAGCTGTCATGGAAACTGGACAAGGCAACAATGAGTCTACCACTGTCACACAGAAAATTTTAAGAGAAGAAGATGGCTCTGGTGCTACTGTTTTGGCAGGAGTAAGCAGAGAGGAGGTCTGTACAATGAGTTTTTCATATACCCTTATATTTTTGTCCCAAAAGCAGGAAAACATAGGAATTCTAGGTGCTTTTCTGAGCTGGTACCTATATCTATTCCATCTTAGCACGCCAAAACAGAAGCTACTTTTTAAATTCTTCAATATCCTGTCATGACATCAGACTGAAAAACACTGGCACTATGCAGAACTTTGGATCTATAACCATGGACATGTGCTTGAGATTTTTGATTAACAAAAATAATTTGTTCTTACAGTTTTGCTTTTTTTTTTTTTTAAAGAAACTCTGAAACAAAGAAAATAACCAACGTAAATCCTCACCATAATTTTTATTCCCTAAAAGAACAGTCTTGGTGTTACAGTAACTGCCTTTCAGGTCAAAGTTCTGCTTTTTTCTGAGAAGTGTGGCATATAAACAGATCTAAAATCACACCCTTTGGGTCCTCACCACATGTTTCTCTGAGCTGTACGAAGTGCCAAGAAACATTTCATTGTCACAGCGCTTCCGAACAGAAGGCTGAAACTAAAATACACTAAACTTTGGAGGAATCCATGCCTAAATTGTGTATCACTGGATTTCCTTAGTTGCCCTCACACTAATTTGAAAATTTATAGTTTATGCAAAACTATATACCCAGTCTTACTTGAATTGCCATCTGAGATGATGACAAAGGAATGACTTTGTGGATGCACTGGAAAAATGTCTGCAACTTTTAGTTACTTCTTTAAGAAAGCAGTGTATGATGCCTCCTGACAGCCACATACATTGACATGCAGAGACAAAAAATCCATTAAAAAGGTAACCACAGCATTCCTGGCATTCACAATAAAAAGATGCACTTACTAGTAAAATATTAAGACTGAACAACCTTTCCACACCTAGATGGGCTTATAAAAGATCAAAGTTGGGGCAAGTCAGTAAAGTTGTTTGGGGTCGTTATATTACTCATGTCTGTGTCAGTGCAGTTACCTGAATATGTGCTGTTTACAGCCATGTCTCTCTAGGCTGCCAGCACATTTTTTTTAGATGTACTCCAAAAGAGACAAAATCTGGACATCTTTCACCTGCCCGGGATGCTATCTAAAAATCTTGGCCAGGCTGTTTTATTGCAAGAACCTGAGCAGGAATTCCTTTCAGGATCAGAGGAAACTGTGCCAAAGATGAATTGTAATTTAATTGGCAATTAAATTCTGCCAGAACCAGGCATAACTATAAATTACGTGCAAATCATTGAGACTAGTCCCATTTTCAAAATCACTTTTTGTCAAATCCATTATAAAATTAGATACTCCTTTTGGATAGAGTCCTGTGGACCTCGATCCTAGACAAGAAAAATAAAAGAAAATGCAAAGCTGTAGCCTGTATCTACTTTGAGGTTCACACAGTGCTAAGGAAAATGGCGGCCCCTTTAACTTCTAGAGTACTCCACCCATTATGACTGCACACTAGAAACCCCAAAGGGGGTGGATATGCCATATGTAGAAAAATCACTCTCTGTGGTGAGATACTGGGCTTTGAAAGATATTGTGCCTATTGCATTTGTTAGCTAATGCATAACCTGAACTTTGCATGAGGGAGTCTGCAAATTAAAATTACCTATGCCACTCATTTGGAACCTTGTCAGCTGGAGGTCCTCAGCTACTCTGATACTTGCAGCTACTCAAATGCTTGCCCTACTTGTTGACATATTTCAAAAGGATCAGCTAGCAGTAAAGTTTTCATTAATTAACATTGCTGATCCAACAGCCACTACAGATTTTTCTAAGCAGAAAATAGTGATCTGTCCTTCCTCTTGCTTTTGTGACTGCTATGCCAAAAGACCATTCTTCATATTCCTTGAAATTGCAGTTGGTTGTGACTGCTTTTGTTTCCTAGAAAGCATACATAATAAAAGTTCTACATTGTGTGTTTAATTCAAGTGTTTAAGGTTGCTCCTTACAAGGTCTTCTAGCATTTCTGAGTTTATTGTGGTAAATTATAACAAATTATGAAAGAATAAGGATCACCCATCTGAGCTGACATATAAGACATGTTATTATTTGTTGGAAGACTTCCAAATAAGAATCCTCTAACATTTTCATGCCTGCATTCGCATTTTTAAAATCAGTAATGTCAATGTCAGGATGAACTATCATTCTTACTTTATTCTTTTTTTTCCCCCAGTTTTGGGCTATTTTCCTTACATAAAAATCCAGTCTTCGTTTAAGTAGTTTGACACAAAAAGCTTAAATACACTGAGTAAGAAGCAAAACTGCTGGCACATATCATTTATTTCTTGAATTATTCCAATTTCCACACCCTTTCTCACTACATAGATATCCAATGGTCACACAGTACCCTAATTAACAGCCCAACGCTCCAATCTGTCTAGATCCTTCTGCAAGGCCTCTTGCCCATCAAGAGAGTCAACAGCACTTCCCAGTTTGGTGTCATCAGGAAATTTGCTAACGGTGCATTCAACTCCTGCATCTTGATATTGATAAATATATTGAACAGAACTGGCCCTGGATTTAAACCCTGAGGAACACTACTGGTCACAGGTTGGCAGCCACAGGTAGCCCCATTCACAACAACCCTTTGAATTGTGCCCTTCAGCCAATTCTTTAACCAGCACACCATCTTCCGCAGTTGTCAAGAAGGGGTCTTCCCTCATGTCCTTGTGATATATTGGAATAAATTTGGTTACCTTCCAGTCATCAGGAACCTCCACAGATTCCCAATGCCTTTGGTAGATGAGCAAAAGGGCTCATTCATTCATAAATTCAGTACTTTTAACAACCTGCATCAACAATCCTGTTATCTCATTCAAATTATGATCTTACCCACTTTCTCCACTTTTCCAGGTGGAGAAAAAAATCTCTAATGACCATAGGAAAAAAGTCTGGTCTTCGGGAATTTTCCTAGTACCAAAACCCAGCAAATAAGCTAAGAGGTCCTTTACTGAAACCTGTCACCCTGCTAACTTTAAAATGCTTGGATAGTTATTATACTGCATCTCTCCTAGTTTCATTAGCTGCTAATGGAACACAAAATATTTCACTGCTGCTATAAAATGTGAGTAAAACCTAGTGCTTGTTTTAAAACAGGTGGGTGTCAGTCTTGGCTCACAAGTAGCAATTGATAGGACAAGCAAGAAACAACCTCAAGTTGTAGCAGGGAAGGTTTAGGTTGGGTATTAGGAGAACTTTCTTCACCAAAAGGTTCAGAAAGAACTAGAACAGGCTGCCCAGGGAAGTCGTTGAGTCAGGATCCCTAGAGGTATTTAAAACATAGACGTGATGTTTAGAGATATGGTTTATTGGTGCATTTTGGCAGTGCTAGGTTAATGGTTGGACTTGATGATCTTAAAGGTCTTTTCCAACCTAATGATTTTATGTTTCTATGATTTGATGAAAACATGGTACAAAAATCAATTAAATGTTCCATCCTGTATACTGGATTTTAATTTAAATATGTCTGGGCTTCATCACTGAAAGTGTTTACCTTGCTCCTGGTGTATTTAAATTATTCTTTTTCTTGTTGTCACTTTCTCTTGACCAAATAGTCGTGTTTAACAGTTGTGTGTTCTTGTTTGTTGTCCATTTTTACTCTTTCCTTTAATTTTCCTCATTTTACCTTCTGTCACTTTTCTTTTTAACTAAGCTGGATATGTAATCTTTTCTTATAGATCTCAGGGGAGTTTGCTAAAGCATTCTTAAAAGCCTCTTTTAACTTCTACAGTTTTCTCCTAGACAGACAGTTTGTGAAACTGGTCTTTTTCAAACCTACATTATTTATTTAGACTGCGCACATATAAAATTAGACAATGGTTATTTGCATCTAGGTAACAAGCTCTAATTTTTTCCAACTCAATAAGCAATTTATTTGTACTTGTAGGAATGATCTCTAGTATGGACTGCCTTTGCTGAATGGACTACATGGTTTGTATGGAGCCTAACAGGTTTCTGACTGCATTGAAAAAAGCAGGGGTTCTAGGAGAGAGGGAAGAGAGGGGGGAAAAGTGAGAGAAAAATGGGAAAAGTAATGTAACACATATTTCACGTTTTACTCAGGGTCAGAAAGGTCAAGAAGGAGATGATGGGCCCACAGCATCTCCAGGAAGGCCAGGAGTAGATGATGTGAAAAAAGATCAAGGACCTTCTGGACCTCCAGGGAAATCTGGACAAGATGGTCAGCCTGTGAGTATTTTCTGTCTATTGAAAGAATGCATGTGTTTTGGAAGGGGTGACAGTCATTCATCTCACATGCATAAAAGGATGAAACTCCACAGCCTCATGCACTGTCATCAGTTATACTTCTACAAGATAGGATTTTATGCCAAACAACCCAGGAGAGTCATACCCGCTTTGCACATGTGGCAACAGCTATACAAGGGCCTGATGAGAGACAATCATCAGAAAGCACAAGGCAAACAACTGATATGCCAACAGACTAGTGCTCTCAGAGCAGTAATTTCACAAACATGTTGGGCAGCCTTTGGAGTGCTGCACCACTTTCCCAGCTGCCGCATTTAAACATATTGAAAGCTGATGGACTTGAGAACTCACATACCTCCTTTCAGTGGCTTCTGTATGTCCCAGATCTTTCACACTTCATATTCTTTTGAACAATCAGTACAAGATATACCCAATTAAACAGAGGTGCAAAACATACCACACTGCAACACAGCATTTATTACAATTAATACATTACTATTATATTACTATATGTATTTTTATACTACACATCAAGCTTTAGTTAATTGCTTTTTTCTTTTGTTTGTTAAAATATTTTAGTTACCTTTCTAACAAAGTTGTTTTATTTTAGGGCATTCCTGGTAAAAATGGGTTACCTGTAAGTAATCTTTTATACATATTTTGTTTAACTGAACTAAAAACTCAACAACATTTTTTATCAAAGACTCGCTTACATTGAAGCTTGAGCAAGCAAAGTGCTTTCTCCATGTGCTCTCTTTAGACGGCAGCTCTGGTGCTGTGGTTTATTTCCTCAGATTGCCACAAGAGGGAGACACAGGTTTCTAAGAGAAATTTATCATTTCCCAGTTGCAAAAAAAGAGACAAGTCATGCCATAACAAAATGTACAAGTAGTCCAGCTCTAGTGGACTAGAGAAACTTCAAGAAAGAGGACACAGTCAGACTCAGACCTCTTCCAGGACAAGAAAAAAATGTTTCATTGACCCTTTATAGACATATGCTGCCATGTTGCCTGCTCCTAACCTCAGCTGCTATTAACTTTCCTGATTTACCTCTCACCCCTCAACTCTTGTGCAGTAATTCAAGTTAACCTTCTGATTCATTCTTCCTGCTTTCATTTCTCTGTGCTCCTCTATTTTTACCCTTTTTTCTGCTATATTTGCTCTCATCTTCCTGTGTTGTTCCTTGCTCCCTTCTCCAGATGAATCCCATCCATATGTCACTTCATCGTGAGCCACTGATAGATTGCATATGCATCATCTGTTGTGAAGTATTCCCCAGCAATGCACACAATAACTAATCCCTAGCTGCCATATTCCATAATTGTCTCAGCTGCTCTTGCATATCCATCCTCTACTGGTGCTTTACTACCAGGCTTCTTTGCTTCCTTACTCATTATGTGTTGCTGCCACTTTGTGCATCTTTCCCCTCTCTAAGACCTTCCTACCCAGGGTCTGTCATTACCATGCATGCTTCTCCTTCTGTATGCTGCCATGCACAATTGCTGTGAACTTACTGCCCATTCCTGCTCCCAAAAAGTGAATCTCAGATCAAATTGGTATGTTTCAAGATATTAAAAAAACTAATTTAGTAGTAATTTGTGGGATGCATTATTTAGCTCCTGCATGAAAGCTGCCTGCATACATTAGTGTGTTCAGAGAAATGTAGCTCATTTTGCAAATATTTAGCCTTAACTCAGGTTAAGTGTCATTGGGGTGTTCATGGACAAGAGGTTTCAATTTTCTGTATTAACAGAAGTTTGATTTCTTTCAAGTAGAACATTTTCAAAAACAATTCTATGAAACCAAAATAATGGGGAAACGTTTTATAGAAAATTCTTCATAAGCAATCGTTTTGTGCATGCAAACAAATCCTTGTAAAACAGTCTTATTTCATGTCATAAGCATTTTGTTATAGCTTGTTCTATGAACCATTGGCCTGTGTTTTTTATAGCTACTCTTGTCCATGTGCAGCCGAGTTCCAATCTTGCACATACCTATGCAACTACTATTGAACTGATGGGGCTTCGCTCAGCAATAAAATGAGTGTGCACTAGATTTGTATTGGCCATGTGTTTGCCACTTTTCTATAAACTTGATACCAGTTACTCTACAGGAAAAATAATAATAGGAGAAAAGTAACTTTTAATCTTATAGATGATTTTTTTTCTCCATAGTGAGTTAATCTTTAAAATTAGTTCAGCCCTAAAACATGAGCAGTAGTGTTAGTAATCACAGCTGTCCAAATTCTGAAAATATCATTAGGGAAAACAAAATGTATTTACATTCTGAATGTTTTCCAATGTTGTAACTGAATTCATAAATAGCACTTTTTTGTAACAGCATTGGCTTTAAAACTGGTGGGAGTTCTTTCTAGCCAACGATCAAGCTCCTATAGGAACATGTTATGTGTAGGTAGGATGAACGTCTATAGAAAGGTTATTTGGGATTGACTGGTGAAGTTTAGAATGGAAAATGGGGTGAAATGCTATGTAGTACCACACATTCCCTGTCAGACACATGTCCTCAGGAAGCATCCTGAATATATTCAGATGAACCAAGGAATAAAGGATTTCAGTAGAAGGTAAGAGCAGGCTAATGTCAGTGGTATGGTTTAGTGCATATAGAGCAGCAAGTGGCAGTAGTGTGTTACAAATATCCCTCACTATTCTCTGTTGACTATCACTTTTGTATGAAATTAAAAGTAGATTTCTTCCAAATGTCCATTTTCTTATAGTTTGAAAAGTGTTAGGAAAGAGGCAGAATTCTACCCTGTTGTAAGCATGTTCAACAACTTTGGAACAAATGAAGACATTCTTATCTCTTAGGTAAGCAAATGGCCAAGAGACAGACGATTTGAAGAGGACTTTTCAGACAGCTTTTGCTATTGGTTCTAGTGGGACATCATAGTTTTCAAAATATTTGTCATCAGTGCTGTGTAGTCCATTTGGCATCCTATCAAATCCAAATGCAGCCTGACAAGTGTTTCCATCTGTATCCCTCAGACAGGCTTCACTTCCACCTAACTGTGGGCAGAGTAGATGTAGTGAGAGGCACACTTGGTGCACTGCCAGCTGCATAAAGATGTAAGTCCTGTATCTCCTCCCCCTGCACAAACCAAGAGTAGGAATCTAGAACCTTTATATCCAGCCTCTGCTTCATACTGTTCAGCCTGTTTAACCTGCATAAAAGAAAATGTCTAATTAAAAAAAATAATTTCCTTTTAGGGTAAAAATGGACTTCAGGGGTTGCCAGGACTGAAAGGAAAAGCAGGCCTAAAAGGTGAAAAGGTATGTGTCCTGTTAATAACCAACAATCAATTAGATACCATTTATTCTTGGACATGTGTTAGTTTGGCACACTGGGAGAAAAATTAATAATAATAGGGAATCATGGAAAGAATTGAAACATCCTGCTAAGAATCTGAATGAAGGGAAGTTATAACAGAATCATAAGGTTTTTTCAAGAATATGAATAAATTTCAGCAGTAGAATGGTTTGGGTTGGAAGGGACCTCGAAGATCATCTAGTTTCAACTCCCTGTCGTGGGCAGGGACACCCTCCACTTGACCAATGCCACATCTTTGCCACAGGGGCATCTACAGATTCTCTGGGCAACCTGTCCCAGTGTCTCACCAACCTCCTAGTAAAAATTTTTTTCCTTATACTTAACACTCAACCAAGAAAAGTCTATTGTTATATGTAAAAGCTCTGTGCAACTTACTCCACTGCCTAAGAGGCAGTATAATCATATTACCCTTACAAAATGAACATAATTAAAAATAATAGCTAAACCATCTGAAGTAACAATTCGTATCAGTTCTGAGGTGAAGCAAGGCATAATGGATGAAACTATCAATAAAGTATGTTGTACACAAAATTGGCAGTTATTCCAGGTCCCAAACTAATAATTTGTTCACCTGCTTACCAAAGCAGTTCAGGTTTCATAAATGCACCAGCATAATCCATATAAAGCTCAGGTAGCCTGTTTCAACTTCAAAAGGTCCAGTCTGTCTGTTGTTACAGAACATTGTGCAAAGGGTTATCATAAACTGAAGAGCAGGGAATGCATGTCAGGAAGCATCTCAGGTACAATACTCTTGCACTTCCCTGGTGAAAGCAGCATGCATGACACCTGTCTCAGATGCATGTTCACAAAAGCCAGCAGCGTGGAAGACAAACAGGAGGACTTAGAAGTCCTGCATAGTTATAGGGCTATTTGAGGTTACAGACACATGGTGGGACAGCTCACAATTGGAATGATGCATTGTATGGATACAGACTCTTCCGATAAAACAGGCTGGGAAGGCAGATGATCAGTAAGACATTAAATCAGTTGGCAGTAGACATTACAGGTGCTCTGTACAGGAATTTCAGAGCTTTGCTTCTGAAACCTCTGAGCAGTCTCAAATCAGCAAAGGGCAGTTTGAAGGACTTGTTGATCCAGGAGCCTCTTTCTCTCCATTTTATCTCTCCATTTTTCCCCATCTTCACTCTATTCCAAACCATGGATTGTACTGGCAGAGTAGCTGCAGAAATCAGAAGACCCTAGACTGCAGGGAAAAAATTATTGAGAAGTAAATTGCAGATTAAGGACTGTGGTATTGTTGGAAGACTTTGACAGGGTGCTACTTACATCTCCATCAGTGCTAAAACCTGCACTTTAAATGCAATTTCTTATCTTTCAATTTATGCCCATTCCCTCTTGTCCTTTCCTTGGATGGCATTGAGAAGAATCTGGCTCAGTTGTCTTCATTACCATCCATCACAAATATACGTGCACATTGACAAGTTCCCTTCCAGTTCATCTTTTCTCCAGGATAAATAATTTAATCTCTCTCAGCCTCTCCTCATAAGTCATAAACTCCATGTGGTGGTTTTGGCCCTAACCAAAGGCCAAATACCCACCAAGCCGCTCGCTCGCCCCCCCCTTCAGCCGAAAAGGGGGAGAAAATAGATATTGAGAGGCTTAGGACCTGAGATAAGGACAGAGGGATCACTCTCCAATTAGTGCAATGGGCAAAACAGACGCAGCACAGAATAAAGGAAAGAAAAAGTGATTTATTACTACTTACTACAACTACTACACCCAGTGAACCGGAACGAGATAAGAAGCTGCCAGGTCTTCAAGCACCTTCCCCCCACCCCTCCCTTCTTAGCAAACTTAAAACTCATCC